>PITA01006635.1:11226-98473 GCA_004023965.1 Spilogale gracilis
GGGGGGGGTAATGATAAAGTCATCATAAAGGGGGGCGCTAATGGAAGATACAGGTTATTTTACCAAGGTCTGTTTTTGCAGAAGCATCTTGGCTCTTTGTCTTTGATGATTGAGGGTTTGCTTCTCTTGGTACAGAGAGGGCACCTTTCTAATGGAAATACAGGTCCTGCCTGTAGGCAGATAGGGGGATGACAGAGAGCTTTTCCTAAAGCTGCTGTTTCTCAGTTGCCTTCAGCTCAAAAGAATCACTATACCAAAGCAGCATATTTTGGGGTGACATATTCTGATTCCTTTCAGCTGGTTTATCTACTTACCATTTAACATGTATTTTTTTTTTTTAAGATTTTATTTATTTATTTGGCAGAGGAAGCAAAGCTATAGAGGGAACACAAGCAGAGGGAGTGAGAGAGGGAGAAGCAGGTTTCCTGCTGACCAGGGAGCCCTATGCGGGGCTCAATTCCAGGACTCCAGGACCATGACCTGAGCCGAAGGCAGACGCTTAACGACTGAGCCACCCAGGCGCCCCACATGTATTGATTCTTTAATCTTGTCATCATTACATCCTGTGACTCGTCTGGAATCAATTGAAACTGTACACAGGCAGGGAGCGTCTCAGTTCTCTTAAGTTCTTTTTTTTTTTTATTTAAAGATTTTCTTTATTTATTTGACAGAGAGAAACACAGCTAGAGAGGGAACACAAGCAGGGGGAATGAGAGAGGGAGAAGCAGGCCTCCCGCCGAGCAGGGAGCCCAACGTGGGGCTCGATCCCGGGGCTCCGGGATCATGACCTGAGCCGAAGGAAGTCGCTTAACCAACTGAGCCACCCAGGCGCCCCTCTCTTAAGTTCTTAAAGTAGCCTAAGTGGGGGCTGCCTGGGTGGCTTAGTCCTTAAGCCTCTACCTTTGACTCAGGTCATCATCCCAGAGACTTGGGATGTAGCCCCACATCAGGCTCCCTGCTTGGCGGGAAGTCTGCTTCTTCCTCTCCCACTCCCTCTGCTTGTGTTCCCTCTCTAGATGTGTTTCTCTCTGTCAAATAAATAAAATTTTAAAACAAAACAACAAAAACAAAACAGCCTTAGTGCCCTCTGCAGTGATTTATATATCCCTCTGTTACTTTCCCCTGCCTCTCTTACCCATCTGAACATTTCCTTCCATTCTTTCATGCTCTACTGCTTTCTCTCTCCTCTGTAAACATAAACATGCTGAAGGAATAGATTGTCAGAGGCAACACAATTCAGACGGTAAAATTTTGACAGAAAAAAAATTGGAAGTAATATCATCCAGAACACTTTAGAGGCCACATAATAATAATTAAGACTGCAGGTTCTAGAGCCCCCATACCCACCTTGAATCCCATTTTAACCATTTACTAGGGGGATATTTTGGGAAGATTGTTTAACCCAGTTGAAGCTCCATTCTTGTATCTGTAAAGTGAGGTTGATAATAGTTTCTGCCTCATAGAGGTGCTTGTTTAATGGTGAAATCCATCCCTACATGACTTCTAAAAGTAACACTGTTAAAAGATTGCCTGGTGGTCAATAAATGCTAGTTTTCTTCTCCTTTTAAAGAAATTATTAACAATTTCAAATTTCATCCAGTACAGAGCACTGGGTGGACAATTTAGCTAAACTGACAAGAAATTTAACAATGGATCTGATAAAAATAACAATAGTTTACATTTCCCTTGTGCATATGAGACTGTTTCTGGTAGTGCTCTGATGGCCTTAAGTGTATTACCTCCTGTAATTCTCCAATGAAGTTCTGGAGAAACTGCTAATATCGTCTCCATTTTGACATTCTGGAATCAGACACAGGTCATAGATTAAGAAGTGATAGATCCGGAATTTGAACATTAATGGATTGAACTCTAGAGTTCTTGTTCTTAACTAGTAGGTCATACTACTCTTTCTAACAAACAAACAAACCCAAAAAAATCTCTCTTCAATAAATATGGATCGTGGAAATGTAACTGGTGAATTACTTCTTGTTATTATTTTTATATATGGGTATGTCTAATTTGTATTCAGTGGCAATGTGTTTAGCATTTTCCTTCCCACCTATTACAGGTTTATCATTTAACAAGTATATATTAATCATTTATAAAGAGAAAGATATTAAAATTTAACATTAGATTGTTTTTCTTAAAACATAGAAAATATAGGGGCACCTGGGTGGCTCAGTTGGTTAAGCGACTGCCTTCGGCTCAGGTCATGATCCTGGGGACCCGGGATCTAGTCCCACATCGGGCTTCCTGCTCGGCGGGAAGCCTGCTTCTCCCTCTCTCACTCCCCCTGCTTGTGTTCCCTCTCTCGCTGTGTTTCTCTCTGTCAAATAAATAAAATCTTTAAAAATAAAAAAAGACATAGAAAATATAAAATTATAGAAAATTATTTAGCACTCTTTGGAAATTTTAATAATTTCCTGTTTATTTGATATGTAATATTTCATATTAAAATGGTCTCATATCAGGATAAGTTTAGATGCAATTTAGAATATTCAAATATAAAACAGTGTCTTATATATTACAGGTACTCTTAATAGTATCAGTTCTTCAGAAAAGTTCTTTTTCTTGTATCATCTCTTTTTATGTCTACTCATTTGGAAGAAGACCATCTTGCTTTATTTGCCAGAATTTCCATTAAATTACTTTAGCCTCATGAACCTAACTAAAAGTAATACTGTCAAAAGATTGATAACTTTTAAACTAAAATTAAATTAAAATCTTAAAAAAGTTAACTAAAATTAAAAGTAAGTATGTGTGTGTGTATATATATGCATATATATAGGCTTATATAACTTGCTTAAATATGGCTGTCTATATTTTATAGACTATACTAAATAAAAAAGAATGGAATTGGATTTTACAATATAATGCAAAAGGACTTGGTAGGCTGTGTGTGCTTTGAGAGTTTAAGCTCAAAGTCATGGAGCTATGTTCCAAGTATCCAATTACAAATAAAAAGAGGAGACTAATTTCTTGCTCTTTCTTGCTCTGTCTCTCTTCCTCCTCTCTGGTGCAGTCTAAGGTCATAGTGGTGAGGGAACAGAAGGCAAGCTGAGGACAAAGCAGAAGCTGACACCCCACAAACCCTCCCCCTCAACCCATGGA
Source organism: Spilogale gracilis (assembly GCA_004023965.1). NCBI lineage: Eukaryota > Metazoa > Chordata > Mammalia > Carnivora > Mephitidae > Spilogale > Spilogale gracilis. Next base: position 14,338 of record PITA01006635.1, read on the forward strand.
ATATATGTGACATTCCTCAGGCACTCCTGGCTGCCCTAAGCAAATAGTTAACTTGTAGCAATCACAATCCTGCAAGACATGAGTCTCCCTCAGTTTACAAGTGTTTTAGCAATCTACAAGAATTCTATCAATGGCCTAGCTTCCAGAAGGAAATGTAGATACAATTAAATGTCCTTATAACCTGCAGCCCATTGACAGAGACTTGAAGTGGGCAGAATGTAGTATTTCTCCAGGAAGCTCTCAACTATCTTCTTGTCAATTCCTTGCTAGAGGGAAAAGCTATGGCAAGGCCTCTGATATCCTGTGAGTCTTCTTTAACATATGAAAGTTCTTTTGAAACCTCCCTTTTCTTTACCTCCCACAACCCCAGAGTATATAACCAGCCACCCCTCACAACCCCTGGGCAGCTGCTCTTTCTGCCCATGGGTCCTGTCTCCATGCTTTAATAAAGCACCATTTTGCACCAAAGACATCTCAAGAATTCTTCCTTGGTCTTGGCTCTGGACCCCACCCCACCAAACCTCCCCTATATTCCAAAACCCCATTGACTGGATTTTATTCTTCATTATGGGTTGTTGCTTTTGCACTGCTGATACTTTCTGATTTGTCTGATTCCTCAGTGTTGTCCACTCTTTCATCAATCTGCAACATACTCTCTTGTTTCAGTTATCTATTTCTCTGTAACAAACAATCCCAAAATGTAGTGACTTAAAATAACAACCATTTTACTTGATTTTATAGTCAGAAATTTGGGCAGGAGGAACCTGGGTGGCTCAGTGGGTTAAGCCTCTGCCTTCAGGTCAGGTCATGATCTCAGGGTCCTGGAATCGAGGTCTGCATTGGGCTCTTTGCCCAGCAGGGAGCCTGCTTCCTCCTCTCTCTCTGCCTGCCTCTCTGCCTACTTGTGATCTCTCTCTCTGTCAAATAAATAAATAAAATCTTTAAAAATAAAAAGAATTTGGGCAGGAAAGGATAGGAGTAACTGATCTATACCATGATGTTGGAGATCTCAGGTGGGGGCAGGCTGCTATAGCTCAGTTGAGACCAGATGTTTTTTAGTAAAATAGCTGGGTTCTTCAGTTCTTCTTTATGTCGCTAGCTTGTGGCTAGAGGCTGGTTCTGCTCAGTGGAGTGGTTCTCCCTGGGTTTTTGTCCATTCCTTTGAGCCTTTGTTTTTCACCAGAAAACGATGTATATATGAAAGTCTTTGCCTGCTTCCTCGTCCCAAGACCAATATCATGTTTTAGGTTTTTATAATAATAGCACCTCAATTGTGGTATCCATTTCTCTTAAAGTTACCTACTGTTACATACCATACCACCCCAAAGTTTAGTATATCAAAGCAAGACATACTTTAAGTAATCATCATAATTTTGTGGTCCAGAATTTGAGGCAAGGAACGGTAGCTCCAGTATGTGCTTTATGATACCTGTGGCCCAACCTGCTAGGACTTGAACGGCCAGAGCTGATTAAAAAAGATTGACTTGAAAAAGACAACTGGAGTCTGAATTTTGGAGTCTGGAAGCCCATTTGATTCCCTCGTTCTTCTTCATTGGCTTTTCCATGTGACTAGCTTGACTTTTCTCATAGGCAGTGGTCTCAGAAATGCAAGAGGTAAATTTCAGGAGGACAAATCCCGTACAAGCACTTACCAAGTCTCTGCTTACATCACACTTATCAATGTCCTATTGGCATGCAAATCCATGGCCACCATCCGGAGTCACCATAGATGAGAAACAAGAGTATAAATAACACTAAGTGTGGTTTATGGGAAACGCCAGTATAACAGTTCACTCCACCTACCTGAGCAACTGAAAGCTGCATTGAACTGTACTTTAACTGAACTTTATCTTTAAGATAAAAAACGTCAACCCACATTGTGCACCAAAAGTTTAGTTGTTAACTCGACTCAAATAAGGCTCAATTAATATTTATTGGATAAACTGAATGTAAAAAATCATTATATGTTAGTATTTCTAAGATGTGAGTTGCAAACTCAATCTTGGAAGACATGGGAAAAAGGGTTTCCCAGTCAAATTCTATAGTAAATTGGTTATAATATTGTTTCCCATACTCTATTCTTTTCTGTATATGCATCTTCTATGATATAACTTTTATCAAAAAATGTTTTTATTGAGAAGTGGAACCTATTTCTCTATCTCTTGAATCTTTGCTGCCCTTGTGACTTACTTTGGAATATGGTGGAAGTGATATTTTGTCTTTTTTACGTGTAGGCCCAGAGGGCTTAGCCTGCTTTCATTCCCTTTTCTGTAATCTACCTCTGTTAGGATAGCAGGCTCAGGCCTGCTTGCTAAAGGATGAAAGACCTGAAGCAGAGTTAAGTTGCCACACCTGAGGATAGTAGATTATCTAGTCTTGGGATATTCTGCTGCTGATGAGAAGCATGGTGAATCCAGAGATCAGTAGAGTCTGATCCAGATGAGCAGAATTGTTCAAAAATCCATAGATTCAAAATTTTGGGGTGGTTTTTTGACTTCAACAGATAACTGTTACAATCTCCTAAAAATTTATGGCAGCCTTAAACATAATATTAACTATAAGAAAGGAAACTAGAGATTTAAGACAACAGTTAAAAGAACACGATGCCGCAGGCCAGGTCTGAGGATCCAGATGGGGGTCCTCAGAATTAGCTAAGAGGGTCCCTGGCTGTGCGTAGAATGGAGATCAAACACAAACCAGCAGGAAGTAAAAGTAGTTTATTTAAGATATAGAGAGAGCAGATAACAGAATGTCCCAGAGAGGCAGAAAGTAGGAAGTCTGAGGGTTTTTGTTGAGGTGCCAGTAGTGTAGAATATACATATGACAGCTTTGTCCGGTCATTTCCACCTGGTCCATCCTTAGATATTATCTGTTCTGGAGAAATCATTAACTCCTTGTCTCTTCCAAGGAGGACATACACTATTTGCCTTCTGAGGCATGTGTAGAGTGGGGTTGGGGTGCAGGTCCTAGCAAGAATAGAAGGAGGAAATGCAGCAAAAAACAGATTTTTATGGGCTCCTTCAGTTTCCCTGTCTCAAACATAATTCTGTTTAGCCAATTTTCCTCAAATTTTTAGGTTACAGAACTTCAACAATCCTTCCTTGTTTTTGTTTTGTTTTAATATATTAAAGACTATTTTTCTTTGGAAACTTCTGTAGACTTCAAAGAAATACTATAACATTGAAAAGATAGTTTACCAGACAATATAAAGTGGTGATGCTTTTAGTGTTTCCACTGGCTTTTAAATAATTAAATTAATTTAAATTAATTTAATTATTAAAATAATTTGACTGAACTTCATCAGGTTTATTACATATATTTTCTTAGAGTACTTATTTCCCACCTTTTCTGTCTTTGTTACAAATGCCTTCAATTCTCAAGGGTTTAATACAAAAAATTTTAAAAGGCCATTTTATGCTAGACATGTGAAGATTAATCATTCTCACTGAGTCATGTACATATCTGGTCAAAGTGCTCAATGGTAGATGACTTATGGGTCAATATTAAATTATATGTATAATACATTTTCAAAATGCTTCACATAACTGAAGAGATAAGAAACCATGCAAATGGAATAGAAAATAACACTTTAGATATCAGTTGAGAGTTACAGAGCAAACTTTAATTTTCTTGTTGTGCAAAAAGTGACCGCTATGTGCTTCTAATATATAAAAGCTTATGGGACGCTGCAGGGCCTGTGCATCCTGCCGCCTGGTCCTGGAGTGGAGCAATTCATGAGCGGGGAGAACTAGGGCAAAGGTAGGGGTTGGGGGACGTCAGGAGCTGAGCCTGCTTGCAGTGTCAGGAACCTCCAAGCTGCCCAGGGTGGCCCAGAATGGCCCAGAGCATCAGGCCTCCTGGCCAAGATTGCCAAAATTTCTCAGCACCAGAGCCGCAGAGCTCATTTTTCCACCTCTGGAGGAGACTGGGCTCCGAGGCCAACTCTACTCAGCTTAAGCCCATGAAAAATCAATGTTCCTGGTTCACAGCTGCAACCGTACAGAACGGTGGTTGTTCTTGTTCATGGTGGCGCTTCCCTGCAGAATGAAGTCTCTCTCTCTATATTCCAGCACAAATGGGCTAATCCTAGAGGAAGCTCGGAAGGTCTGAGAAGCACTATCCAGACCAGAAGGAACTGGGGCAGGTGTGCAGGCCTTGGGTCAGAGGTGCCTTCTTATCCCCACCTGACAACACTTCTCCACTCTGGCTCCAGGAGACCCAAAGTTTTGAACATCAGTGTCTGAGTCAGTCATGCAGCTTGTCAGAGGAAGTCAGCATTCAGAGAAAGCAGCAGGTCCATTGGGCACAATGTCACATCCATGTCAGGACTAGAGATTTCTGACTGTCCCATTTTCTTCTTGTGACTGCTTTCTACTTTCATACTATTGTGGCTGGATAAGATTTGAACCCAAGCATGAAGGGAGCATTCAGTTTAAAGCTGACCCCTGAGAGACACCCACAAAGAGGACAGTCATCTATTTGGGCCACTGGGTTACCTGAGGAATCCAGATGAGAGACCACCTGACCTCTGTTGTTGGCTATAGATGGCCCTGTCTGTGCAGAAGTAAGTGGGGACAGCCCCTACCGACTTCCACTGGGGGACCCTTAAACCTCTGTGGATGAAACCCTGATGGTCAGTCTTCCTCAAGGTCCCCAACCAGTAGGAGTCAATTAGAAAGGTCAATGCACCCTTTCCCTACTGGCATTCAGGGTCACTTCTTCAGAGGGGGGAATGTTAGGACTTGGTTGGACAGTTAGGCTGTCAGGGCTAGGGTCTCAAACAAGAAAATATGGAGTCAGGACGGTTAAAAAATAACATAACATAGATGTCCTGTTCTGCAGCTTGGACAGGACCACACCGACATTCTGCTTTGCAGCCTTTGTAGAAATGACTTCTGCAAAACATCCCAAACTAAGACAAACACCAAAACATTTGTCAATGTCATGGACAAGGGGCAGCAAAGACCTAAACCCATAGATGTCAGCAAAAAAAAGACTACCAGCACATGGACGTGAACCTAATAGGTAGACAGATATGTGACCAAAGCCCTGATTGACACTGTTGAGCACACCCTGATTGCATAAGATTGTTCCACAAAAGAGTTCATGAACCCCCTAAAGTTAGAAACTCCAGGGGCAACCCACTCAGGTTCCCTCCCTTTCCAGGACCTTTGTACCAAAACTCAGTAAGCTTTGCCTTTGCTGCCCACCACTCTTTGTCTGGTCTGCCTCTTCATTCTTCGAAGCAATGTGAGCAAGAGCTACAGGCACTGATGACACACAAATCTCATCACACCACGGTGGTGGACATTCAAGGTCATAAAGGGATCTATAGATTTATCAGAGACTGTTTAAATATGGACTAGACAATCGTGTGGTGGTGCTGTTACTTCACTTAACGAGCTTTCACTGAGGCCCTTAAGCCAGAACAGCTTCTAAGACTATGTAAAACCAATGTACTGCGTTTTTCCAGTGATAGACACATAAATGAGAGTGACATAGTGTCCAGTAGTTATATTCATATCTGCATTTCTGTGATCAAGAAAATCTCAACAAATGTATTTCTTGGGAAAAAATAATAACAAGTAATGAAAAAGTGAAGGGTCAATATATTGATAACCTTGTTAAGGAACCTAGAAAGAACCTCAGATGGCTTCTGTCCAACTCCTATCTTTCTCTTCCCTTTGATGGTGATTTTGTTATCTGCATTTTGATATCATTTTTAGCCATGACTATCATTTTTGTTGTGACTATAATTTTTATATCATTTTATATCATTTTTAGTCGTGACTATCATTTTTATATCATTTATATCATTTATACTGTTTTTAGTCGTGACCATCATTTTTGACTGTTTCGCCTTACCACCCATTTGTGAGTTCATAATTAACTGTTTGTTTGACCTGTGTTTGAATATACATAGAGAGATCTAGTCCTTTGTAACTTTCATCATTTCCTCAGTACTTTTTTCCTAAAGATTTTATTTATTTATTTGACAGAAAGAAACATAGCTAGAGAGGGAGCATAAGCAGGGGGAATGAGAGAGGGAGAAGCAGGCTTCCCGCCAAACAGGGAGCCTGATGTGGGACTCAATTCCAGGAATCTGGGATCATGACCTGAGCCGAAGGCAGAGGCTTAGGGACTGAGCCACCCAGGGGCCGGTCTTCAGCAATTTTGTGTGATAATTATTCTTTCATTTTTTTCAGCTGTACTTTTATTCATATTGTTGTAGAGCCCTCTTTTCTATGAGTAGGCCACACTTTCCCTACATTCCTGTTGACAGGTATTTGGATCTTTCCAGGTTTGGGTTAATCCCAACAGCGCTGCTGTGGAGCATTTGTATATGTGTGTCTCCGGCTAGGGGAGAGAGGGTTACCCTAGATAACATCGCATCTAGGAAGGTGAGTGTGGGTCAGCGTCACCAGGTGAGGCCACACTATTAGGAAAGCGATTGGAGCAGGTGAGGCGGCGGCGGGGCGCAGGGCCTGGGATGCCAAGGCTTTATAGTAGGTCTGCCATTCCCTCCCTCTTCAGGACACAGAGTCCAGTGACTGCCAGTTCTCCCTCTAACTCTCAGGATGGAATGTAACTGGTATGGGAATAACTGAGAAAACTCAAATATAAGAAGGTTTCCAGCAGGAATGACTTAAACTCTTAAGGCTAAATATGATAAACGAAGCTGGAACTTAACAGTTTATGAGAAAAAGATACAACTTCCTTCTGTTCTTCTGTACTGATGATGTTTACTATCCTGGTAAAGATAAAATCATTTGGAACTGAAATGCAAAGGTTATATGATGTTAAGTAAACCATGTATGCTTTATCAAAAAGAGATAACTGTTTAAAATTGTTTGAGGATATCATTAAAAGCTATGGATATAACCTGAAGAGTGTTTTAGAGAAATTAAGATTTTTATGACACTTCCCCACATTAGAAGTTTGGTAGAATTTGTTTCTCCTCCTTTATATTCATGCTGAAGATTAGAATGTGCCTAAAATTCTAATAAGCTCTGTGATCCCCTAGAAGTCGGTTATGAAGGAAATTGAGGATTTATTGGGTCCATTGGGTGATGTAGTCAGTTAAGCAGTTGCCTGCTGGTTTCACCTGAGGTCCTGATCTTAGGGTCATGAGATCTAGCCCTGCTTAGGTCTGGGTGCTCAGTGAAGAGTCAGCCTGGGATTCTCTCTCCCTTTTCCTGCCCCTCCTACTTGGACACACACTCTCTCTGTCACTGTCTCTGTCTCTCCTCTTTCTAAACTAAATAAAAAAATCTCAAAAAAAAAAAAAAAAAGCTTATGTACCCTTAGTGGATACAGTATTTCCTGAGATGAAAGCTTGTCTGATTTTTTGATAATTTCTTGGGTAAAAAATGTGAATAAAAGCAGTGCTTTTAAATTTAAAGAACTTTAAGATATTAGTATCTGGTTGAATTTTACAATAAGAATTTAAAAATGGGTTTATCCTTGCAGGTTCTTTTTAAAATTGGCAACTCTGCCATCTATCTGGGAAGGTATCAGGCTCTTCATAGATTTGCAGTTTAAGGACTCTTGATTTTGCAAGATTGTAGAGTTGTAAAATTTGATTTTGGGTCAAGAGTCAGGTCTAAATAATTTAACAATAAATAATTAAAATAAATGTAGATAGATAGTTATAGATAGTAGATAGATAGATAGAGAATTAAAACCCGTTAGCAGAGGTTTATTGCTCTTCACAAAATAATAACATTTATCATAACCATTAACTCCCATTTATTTAGTTTTTTTTTTTTTTAAGATTTATTTATTTATTTATTTATTTATTTATTTATTTGACAGAGAGAAACACAGTGAGAGAGGGAACACAAGCAGGGGGAGTGAGAGAGGGAGAAGCAGGCTTCCCGCCGAGCAGGAAGCCCGATGTGGGACTCAATCCCGGGTCTCCGGGATCATGACCTGAGCTGAAGGCAGTGGCTTAACCAACTGAGCCACCCAGGCGCCCCACATTTATTTAGTTTTCATTAAGTATTAATCTCTATCCTTCTAAGTTATACCAATATACTAGGATTGTTTTACTGCTTATAGGAAAGTTAAATAGACAGTTCTCTAGGACTTTTATATCTACAGTTAGTGATTAATGAGTTGGTAGTAATTCAGCTGAATAATAATAGATTCCAAATCTAGAAATTTATTCCTAAATATAATTAGAGATACACTCAAGTATACATATAAGAATATGTATATATTGTTATTTACAAAAATCAATAAAAGGAATAGTAGGAATCACAAAAGTCAGATTTATTGTCATATATTCTTGGAATGGAATGCTATATATCCCCAAAGCCCAGTTGCATGTGGAAATTCCAATGGTACACTATTAAAAGAAGAAAGAATACATTAAAGCAATGTGATGCTATTAGCCTAATTTATTTATTGAAATTTAATCATATTCATACAATTGACGCTGGATGTACAGACACCAAATGTTTAACAGTGATTACCCCTGGATGGTGCATTAGAAGCTCTTTTCAATTTTGTATTTATACTTTCTTTTATTATATATATTTTCTTCAAAAAATAGTATCTTTATAATAATAACAAGATGTTATTTTTTAAAGAGTGGTTGGGGGGTGCCTGGGTGGCTCAGTTGGTTAAGTGACTGCCTTCGGCTCAGGTCATGATCCCAGAGACCCAGAATCGAGTCCCACATCGGGCTCCCTGCTCAGCGGGAAACCTGCTTCTCCCTCTCTCATTCCCTCTGCTTGTGTTCCTCTCTGGCTGTGTTTCTCTCTGTCAAATAAATAAAATCTTTACAAAAAAAAAAAAGAAGAGTGGTTGGAAGTCAAGTTCACATATTGAAATGATAAATTGGTGTCTTTAGTGTCTAGGCACTTAAAAAATAAAAAATAAATTGCATTTATTTTTCTCTAGACGCTTGTTAATGTTAATACATTTTCTATGCAGGTAAATTCTTACATGGGGAAACTGTATTTGTCAATATGAATTCTTTGATTAAAAGAGACTGTACTTCCATATTTTGATTCATTAATGCTCCATTAATTTATTTAATTATGTGTTTTAAAATATTTTCAAATGGGACATCTCAGTTGTTGGGTGTCTGCCTTTGGCTCAGGTCATGATCCCAGAGTCCCAGGATCATGTCCCCACATTGGGCTCCCAGTTCTGCGGAAAGCCTACTTCTCCCTCACCTGCTCCCCCTGCATGTGTTCCCTCTCTTACTGTGTCTTTTGCTGTCAAATAAATAAATACAATCTTAATATATAGATTATATATATTTTTTCAAGCACATACTAAGTGATTTAATTTTAGATGCAACAGATACAGAAGTCACAGAGAAGACATAAATCCCTACCTAATTTTATTGAGGTTACATTCACATAACAAAATAAAAAATACTGACTTCCGCAATATTTCTGTACGGGTTTATCAATTTGGATTCACCAGTGAATTAATCTTTTTCATTTGTGATAAAGTTGTTATTACAAATATGTATGTAAACACTTCATGGAACACAATGGAGTGTATCAAAGTTCAGATCTAGTATAGAGGATCATGTGTGGATCTGAACCCAGACTGCCCCTGTTTGAGTGTATGAATTCTGGCCTAAACTTGATTCCTTGCTTTCACTTCAGTTTTCTCATTCATAAAATGAAGGCATGATGGTATTTGCCTCATAAAATTGTAGTGAGGATTAAATGAGTCCACACATGTAAAGTGCTTAGAATGATGACCTAGTGAGTATTAAATAAAACTTATTTATTGACTTCTATTCATTTGACTTTGAAGTTCTTAACTACAGAAATGCTTTTAGTGTGAGCTCCCTTTTCAATATCTGTGTGACTACATTACTGTAAGACCATCATGCCATTAGTTAGAAACATTGTAATAGATTCCTGACTGATGTTCAGACTAACAACATTATCTCTTCATGGTTTCTGGAAAGAGTCATATTTCCTTGAGTGTAATTAGACAGTTATGTTCTATGTATATGTGACTATATGAATTACTATAATTCTGGTAAGTGCTTAAGTGATTTATTAAATATTTCTGACTTTACATATGTTGAGACATATGTACAGTATGAGACATCATGGATTAGATGCATAATGAATAGAGGTTACATTGTAAAATTGATATTGGTGATAGTTTTGTTTTTATTTTCACATGTTATACATTCTATACAGTATATAGTATACATTATATATGTACATATATTTATATTATAACATACAAAGTCAATAATTTTGTTACATATAAGAACATTTATTGATGAATCAAATTATTAGTGAGTTTAACCTTGTGGCATTAATTACTATATATACACCAACAACTAACTTCTTTATCTCCAGTCAGTATCTCCTTTCTCTCTCCCAAGAACCAATATTATATGTCTAAATCTCTGACTTCATAGGCCCATGAGTTACCTCAGATATAACATATCCACAACTAAACACACTGTTTTTCTTCAAATTTATTATTTTCAATGTGAATCAATAGCACTCAATTCACTTTGTATTACAAGCTAGAAGCTTGAAATCATCAGAAACTCCACTGTCCTTTCAATTTTTTTTCATGAAAATGCTTAAATCATAAACGACATCTTTATTTTCTTCAACCTCTTCTGATACCTAATTTGTCTGCCTTGTGCTCTTTTCTGGACTTTTGTTAACTTGGGACTGGTGTTTCTTCTACCTCTAGTTTCATCCTTTTCAAAATTCCTCAATGAATCGCCATTATCTACAAAATCAAATTGAAATTCCTTGGCATAGCATCCAAGGCCATTTAAGATTAAGAACTTCCTTATCCTGTTTTATATCTTGATTTTACAAGTTTTCTGTTTATACTTCAGAAATACTAAGTAGTTTTTGCCCCTTAAACATGCTACACAGACCCTGGTCTTTTTATTATTGCTCCTAGAGTTCTTCTTGCTAGCGATGTCTTTCTCCTTATTATTTAGCAAATTTCCATTCATTTATCAAAAGTGAGCTCAGATATTACCTCCTGAACATTTTCTGCTCTACCGAATTGTTGGTGTTCCCAGTGTATCTTGTCCATACTCTCCTTTACCACATAGGATTTATCACTTAATATTGTAAATGGTGGCTTTTCCATGTACAGTACCACACTTGGCTTGGGAGTGAGGACCATAATTTTACCTCCATGTATTGGCAGAGTGTATATTCCAGACCCTGAATGGGAATTCAATTCCAGGCTTAATGAGGGGCTACCTTTCTAAAGTGAATTAGGGAAGATGTCAAACTCCTCAAAAGATGTCTTATACATTCTGCCAGAATTCCAATGAGACTTCTCTTCAGGAAGTTCTTTTGACACTTTCTGGTATACACTACACACCAACTTTGGAACAATTATGATGATTATAATGGCAAACTGAGCAAAACAATAAATTTAGGAAGGCATGTATATTTACACACATATAAATATATCTATTCACATTAAAATTTGCATTGCAACTCTTGCATTCAAAAACAAAGTTCTGCAGAAGATAAATATATATTCACGGGGCGCCTGGGTGGCTCAATTGGTTGGGCAACTGCCTTCGGCTCAGGTCATGATCCCGGAGACCCGGATGGAATCCCACATCGGGTTCCCTGCTTGGCAGGAAGCCTGCTTCTCCCTCTCTCACTCCCCCTGCTTCTGCTCCTTCTCTGGCTGTGTTTCTCTCTGTCAAATAAATAAAATCTTAAAAAAAAAAAAGATAAATATATTCAGGATTTTGATGGGTTTATGAATCTCATGGGTCTTTATATAGCTTTCTGATTTGGGTAATATTTGCTAGAGGTAATGCTGAAAGAGCTGTGGGAGCTGACTCTCAGTATTGAATCCCTTAATCTTACTGCAAAGTCAGGTCTTTCAGCAATGTAGCTGAGTCAACTCAAAAGCCTGTGGTCAACCCAGTTCTCCTGGGAATTGCTGCTTTATTGAGATGGAGTCGGTGTCCACTCAAGTCAAAACTATTTTGATTGTTGTTATTTCATGAGGAAATCTTAACTGCACAGATGTGAGGAAATACTTTGGAAATAAAAGTGGTTTTTAATTTTTAAAATTGTACACAGTAAAATAAATAGTTGCAAGACTGACATAAAAATGTTATTTATGTCATCTATAATGAAGATAGAATTGACGGAGACCAGAGTACAGATTTATTGAGTGAATAATGGTGAATTAATCATGAAGTATTATAATTAAATGGAATTGTTACTTAGTAACTATTCTAATTTTGATATATTTATATCAAGAATTTTCTTCTATAATTATTTGTAGTTCTACTTTTTCTTATGTAAAAATAGTTGTTATTTTTTTTTACCAGATTTCTTTATAGTACGGTGATTGTGTCTTATACTTAAAAGACAAAACAACATTTACTCTCATTTTATAATGATATATGTACATCATAAAAATGTATTATAGATGCTGAAAATTACGCTGAGAGCCTCCTGAATCAGCAATCATTGAAAATCACTTATCCCAGGGTGTCTGGGTGGCTCAGTTGTTTAAGCGTATGCCTTGGGATCAGTCATGATCCCAGAGTCCTGGAATCGAGCTCCGCTTTGGCTCTCTTCTCAGCAGGGAGTCTGCTTCTCCCTCTCCCTCAGCTGCTCTCTCTCTCTCTGTCAATAAATTAATAAAATATTTTTTTAATTATTTATCCTGGGGTGTCGGGTAGCTCAGCCTGTTAAGTGTTTGCCTTCAGCTTAGATCACGACTCTGGAGTCCTGAGATTCCAGGATTGAGCCCCACATTGTGCTCCCTACTCAGTGGGGTGCCTATTTTTCCCTTTGCCCCTCACCCTGCTTGTGCTTTTGCTCTGTCTCTCCCTAACTCTCTCTCTCTCCCAAATAAATAAATAAAATCTTAAAAAAATATTACTTATCCCAAGGATGAGTGTAAAATATTTTCCGTCAAACTATTCCATTGCTTAATTTTCTTTCTTTTAGATATTTTAATACTGAAGTATTTAGGGAACTGCTGGGAATTAAATACATTGATTTTCAAGCACTATTCACAAAGCATTTGTTTATTTGTTTATAAGATTTGTTTATAAGATACATTGTTTGTAATTTATCTAGATTTACATTTCTCTTTATATTTAGTATAATTGTGATATCCATTATGCATAAACTCCATTATTTGGTAATTGATAAGAATACTGTGTATCATATTCCAAGTCTAATTTCATAACTGTCTCTGAGAAGGATGATCAAATAATATTCCTTTTACTATTAAAATGTTAAGAAGAAATAACCCATCTATCACATGCAATTTATAATATCATTGGGACTTAATGGATCTGTTAATTAGTAAAAGTAAAACATAACCACAGGAAATTCTTCTAACATGAAATTGTTTCTCTTTGATATGATCTGTTAATTCTTCTGATGTTTCATTTCATTGAATCTTCTTTACTTTGCATCATAATCTGCTTACTGTTATAGAATTTGGTTAATGAATGGTTACATTAGTAATAACTTACCCTGTATCTACTTAGCTTTTACTTTTTAAAATCATAAACCTTTAAAACAACAAGCATTCTCCACTCTAAGGAACAAAGAAAAAGAAATGGCCATTTAGGATGGAGATTTTCCATTTATCTATCCATACTAATACTCTGAAGGATTCTTTACTTTCTTATTTTATAAAAACCACACATAAATATTTGACAATGCCTGAAGTCCTCTTAAAAACTGGACAGTTATTCAATTAATAAGCATATATATAAGATTTAACCAATGACATATGTAAGGTTTTGATATTAATTTTTAATTCCTTCTTAGCAATACATTTGAGTGGAGAAAATAACTTTCCTAACCTAGTTTCCTCCTTTATTTTTTATTTTAATTTATTTTAAGATTTTATTTATTTATTTGACAGAGGAGAGAGATCACAAGTAAGCAGAGAGGCAGACAGAGAGAGAGGGAGAAGCAGGCTCCCTGCTGAGCAGAGAGCCCAACACGGGCCTAGATCCCTGAGATCATGACCTGAGCTGAAGGCAGAGGCTTTAACCCACTGAGCCACCCAGGTACCCTAGTTTCCTCCTTTAGAGGTTTAATTTTTACCAGTGCTGCTGTAACAGCCAGAAATAGTATTTTTAGTTGACTTTCCCTCTGCTTGGTCCTCTCTGTCCATCCTCTTAGCCAATTTCTTTGGTGTCAGTGTGTTTCTTCTGTATTTCATTAGTAATACTCTCCTGTGTAATCTACCGCAAGGCATTCATCTCTTCATACAAAGGATATGTAGAGACATCCTATTTTCAAATTCTTGTCAGGCTTTTCTTCCTCCCCTTTTTTTCTTACCCTTCAATGCTTTAACCACTATAATTTGTATTCTGAATGACAATACCATTACTGCCACTAATCTGCATTGCACAGAATGTTGAATTGTCAAAGCAGATACACACATCATAGATCTCTCACACCAAAACTGACTAATGTTTATTGCTTAGTTTCCTAAGGCTACCTTAATACATCACCACAAACTGGGTTGCTTAAAACAATAGAAATTTAGTCTCTCACACCTCTGGAGGCTAGATGTCTGAAATCACTGTTTGCAGGGCCATTCTTCCTCAAAAGTCTCTAGGTGAAGGATTTGTTCCACACCTATCTCTTAGTTTCTGGTGTTGTCATCTATGCTTGATGTCCCTATGTTTGCAGCTGAATAATGCCAATCACTGCTTCCATCACCAGCAGTCTCCCCCTGGATCATTACATCATCATCTTATAGACACTTGTCATTGTATTAAGGGCCCATCCTCTTCCAGTGTGATCTCAACTTAAGTATTTACTTCTGCAATGATTCTATTTCCAAATATGTTCAAATACTATATTACTGGATATTAGGACTCCAGCATATCTTTCCAGTGGACACAATTCAACCTGTAATATATATATCAAATGATATAAACAAAAACCAAGCAAAGTTTCAGCATTCTTTCTGAAGGGATCTCCAGACTCATCAGACATAACTTTTTTTTTTAAAGATTTTATTTATTTGATAGCGAGAAACACAGCTAGAGAGGGAACACAAGCAGGGGCAGTGAGAAAGGGAGAAGCAGGCTTCCCGCCGAGCAGGGATCCCAATGTGGGTCTTGATCCCGGGGCTTTGGGATCATGACCTGAGCCGAAGGCAGTCGTCCAACAAACTGAGCCACTCAGGTGCCCCCAGACATAACTTTTTAATGATCTCTTTTGCCACAGTAGGTCATGGTTTAATTTCAGAGTAATAAATGAATGCTACCAATGCCTATAGTATATCTAAACTCAGAAGATGTTTAAGTTTAGAGCTTTTGGGTTTTTAATGTTTTATGAGTCATGCAGGGCTAGGGAGAACTATGTGTTACCTTCCATTTTCTAGCCAGATACATCTCAAATGATAAATTCCAGAGTTGTTTTGTTTTGTTTTGTTTTGTTTCCTTTAAGAGAGGGAGAGAGGGGCAGATAAGGGCAGAGGGAGAGGGAGAGAGAGAGTCTTAAGCCAATCTGTCTCTCTACTTCCAGAATTCATTTAAAATTCGTAAGAAATTCTCAGACTTCATAGCTGTAATTGAAAAATGCCTCTGCTAGCTTCTCATTGCTTTGGGAAGACTTCTCTCTCTGTACTCAAGATCCTTCAACTTTTTGCATCTAATTTCTGAGCTCTATGCTCTCTGGCTTTCTCTGAATTTAGCCTCAGTAACATTGTGTTTTATATGTGTTAATGTGGCTAATGCATTACTCAAGTTCTTTTTGTTTTGTTTTGTTATGTTTGTTGTTTGTTGTTGTTTTATAAGGGGGGAGTGAGGAGCTATAGAAGAAATTCCTGAGTGGGACTGGAAGTACTAGCAATTTTCTTCATTTGGAAGGAACAGGGACATCATGCACTTCCTGTATTTGTGTTCTTAAGCATGCCATGAAGTGCTACTTTTTAATAATTTTATATTTAATATTTATGCCATTTCTAGGTACATATAGTCTAACTAAAACTTTGACTAATATGCTTACTCATTTCTCAGTTTCCTTCAGGAATGAATGCATGTAAAGCATGCTTAATTAGTGATTCCTCAGGGGTACACTTTTTAGGACTGGAGCCTGTCTACACACCAGGTCTTTTTAATTTCTGTGCTCTAGCTTTAGAGTCATTAGGGATGCTCTCTTCACTTAAGATTAAAATAAATCTTTTGATATAAAAAAAGAAGATTCTAAATTCAGAAAAAAATTAAAGCCAATGGTATTCATATGAAGAAATTCTTATTTTTATAGAGATGACAACTTACATTAGATACTTATTCCATAGCTCAAATTTTGAGTTTAAAATTCTGCACCAGTTTAACCTGCTCTCATTGGAATTGTTCTTTCCATTATGTGGTTTTCATTATATTTTCCATTTGTGAAGAAAAGCAATGACCCAAAGAATCCATGTGTCTAAAATATATAATTTCAGAAAGCAGCAACTACATCATTGATTTTTCCCTCCCAAATGATGTGCAGTTAAAGAGAGAAGAGGATATAGAGATTTGGTATAAGGTAAGAACATGTTTCTGCAATACGAAACAATTTGATCTCAGGTTCCCACTGAATATAGCTTATTTATTTTAAAACGAATTTACTTCAACAACACCTCTTTTTTGGTCTGTCCCTATTTCTCTCTCTCCCTTTGGTGGTAGTTTTGTTTTTTCATGCATATGCATTGTCTATTCTTATCAACAGGAGCAAAGTTTCCTCTTTATATTCCCTCAATTCATAGATTCTTTCAATTCTCCTAAAACTCCTAAAAATTCTGTGCTCATCTCCTTTTCTGTGAAAAAAAAAAAAAAAAAAAACACAAACAAACAATCCAGTATAAGCTTTCTATTTTCCAATCTCTTCCCTTAGAGTTGAAACATCGTATCCACTTCTCAGCTTCCTCAGGTTTCAGCATTTACCAAATGCTTTGCCTCTAAAGGACCTAGAACACTATCTTCCCATCTTTGATAACAATTTTCTGTGACCAAGTGACTACTAAATCCATCTAGGTTTCAAGCTTTTGTTCTGTAGCTCTGAACTTCTAAGTACCAATTTCTAGACTAGTCAAAATGAGCTAGGTTAAGTGGTGGTAAAGAAACCCCCAGATCTTGGCAGCTACACACACACACACACACACAAATACAAGCACACAACTTTATTTAATTAATCAATCTATTTATTTATTTATTTATTTATTTATTTATTTATTTATTTATTTGATTTCTTGCTCAGTGTAGGCCCACAGGGTTCTCTATTCCTTATAGTCACTCAAGGGCTCAGGCTAAGAGAAGTTTCTTACCTCTTTATGCTTCATGATAGTTACCATTCAGTAGGAGGGGAATGTAATGAACCAAACACCACTAGAAGTTTTCTTCCAAAGTGAGGCATTTCTTTCTGCTTACATTCCATTTCAAAATCAAGTCTCACAGGTGGGTGGGTGGATGTATCTTACAAAGAGGTAAGAGATATGCAAATCCATTATGTGGCAGGAAGAGGAAAACCTGAAAATACTTGGTAAAGCATTTTTTTTAAAGATTTTATTTATTTATTTTACAGAGAGAAACACAGGGAGAGAGGGAACACAAGCAGGGGGAGTGAGAGAGGGAGAAGCAGGCTTCTTGCCTAGCAGGGAGCTCCATGCTGGGCACAATGCTGGGCTCAATCCTGGGACTCTGGGATCATGACCTGAGCCAAAGGCAGAGGCTTATTGACTGAGCCACCCAGGCGCCCCATGTGGAAAGCATTTTTAAAAAACTTCAAAACAATGAATCTTGGAACACTGTATCAAAAACTAATGATGTAATTTTATGGTGACTAATATAACACAATAAAAAAAAACTTCAAAATAGTGAACATACATTGGTTTAAGAAGTTTTGACTTTGTTCTAAATTTTAAGTGAAAGCATGTAGAGAATGTTAAACAAATGTGTAAAATTACCTGACATATTTTTTCTAATAAAATTCTCTTAATATACTGATATATAACATAAAATCTAACATCCTCTCCTTAGTCTAAATATAACATACAAACAGTTCTAAAATATAACATTTTCTAAAATATAACATATATGATATATAAATATATATTACTATATAATATATAATATATATACATATATAAAAATATAACCTATATAGTTGACCACATGTGCCAGCTAACCACCCATGCATGAGACGGCAACCACGGGATCATCATCCATATTGTATTCCCTCTGGGACACGAGGGGAAGCAATTTTCATTATCTGGGCCTCACCAATTGCCACAGCAGAAGGACGAGAACAAGGGAGTCATATACTGGTTTGAGAAATACAGCCATATTGTATACTCAGTTTATTCTACCACATGTACTGTCTGTTGGTATATGTTGATATTTTCAAGTCAACAATTAAGAAATAAAACAAAGGACCTTTTTCTTGCCTAGCCATTCTGGAAGCTGCTCTTGGATGGGGCCATCTGGTACCTAAGGCAGGAAGATGGTGGTGCAACGAACACAAAAAGGTCACTGGAGCTGATCAACTCTAGGCTCCAACTTGTCATGAAAAGTATAAAGTATCTGCTAGGATACAAGCAGACTCTGAAAGTGATCAGACATGACAAGGTGAAACTGGTCATCCTTACCCACAGCTGCCCAGCCATGAGGAAATATGAAATAGAATATTACAGCATGTTGGCCAAAACTAGTGTCCATCCCTACAGTGGCAATAATATTGAACTGGGCACAGCATGTGGGAAATGCTACGGAGTATGCACACTGGCTATCATTGATCCAGGTGACTTTGACATCATTAGACACATGTGAGAATAAAACACACAGAATTTTTTCTTAATAAAACAAGCCAGAGCTTGTTTATTAAATAAATAAATAAGCAAACAAACAAACAAACAAATAAATAAATAAATGAAAAGGCGCCTGATTGGAAGAAATGGTTCAATATAGGACTAAAATCACACTCCCTAATATATATTCCTGAATTGAGTATATTTCACTAAGTTATAGGTCTCCTTGTCAAAGAGATAGTCTTCCCTGATAGGCTTACAAGATAATTTAACAGAAATGTCACCTAAGAATAGAGAAAGCTACAGTTGTTGTTGTTCTTGTTTTTTGTTTGTTTGGTTTCAAATATTCTATTTTAATGTGTAGATTTCAGCATTGCTCTTTTTCAAGGCTTTGCAGGAGAAGCTAGTAGTTAAGGTCATTTATTTGGTCAAGAAAGAGCCTGTGTAATGGTCTGGGGGTCAGAAGATCCAGATTTAAATATTCCCAGTCACCAAATAGTTGCTTAGTGGCCATGAATGAGTGGAAAGACTCATTTGCTGTGTGATATGGACAGGCAGCCAGTCTACTAACAGGGGTTAATTTGGGCTGTTCTTGAACCTGGAGGCTGCAGTGTGCTGTGGGGGTCTACAGCCCTGGGTTGACATGCCACTGATTAATTGTGAACCCTCAGCAAGCTATGCTTTTTAATTTCTCTTAGTAACAATCACCTGCCAAGTTTGCTTATAATAAATGACTCTGTGACTTGTGTCCTATGAACATTATCTCACTTAAATAACTCTGTAAGAGATATATTCATTTTTGCAGTTGAGGGGAATAAGATTTACTAAAGATAAGTTATATGTTCAAGGCCACAGTCTCAGTAAATTTCAGATATGACTTAAATTGAAGTCTATCAGACACCAATGCCACTGCTATGAACCGCCCCACTAAAGAGTCTCATTGTTTTCATTGTCAAAAAGTGGGAGAAATCGAGGTGACTGGGTGGCTCAGTCAGTTAAGCATCTGCCTTTGGGTCAGGTCCCAGGATCCAGCCCCGCATTGGGCTTCCTGCCCTGTCGGAAGCCTGCTTCTCTCTCTCTCACTCTCCCGCAGTCTTCCCTCTCTGGCTATATCTCTCTCTGTCAAATAAATAAATAAAATCCTTTAAAAAAAGTGGGAGAAGTAATTGTAAGCAGGAGAAACCAAGACAATATAGGAAATATGTTTGAGAAACCAGTGGATGTATGGCAAGTAGACTGAATGGGGTAATTGTTTAGTGACCGGAAATACGTAGAAACCACCTTTAGATGTGAAAGTCCATAAAGAGACTATGTTACGGTATGCAGCCCTTTTATGCAATAACTACTTTGTTCTTATGGAGGAGTTGGTCCTACCAAAGTAAGCTTTCAGGCTTGACAGAAAAAAAAGATGTGTGATGTATAATTAGGGCTCTTTGTGCATGGCAAATTAGTATTTATGTTTAATACTTTCTCATCAGTTGGAACAGACTGCTTTCCAGACCCTCCTACCATTAAATGTGAGGGAGATGATCTAATTGGTAGGATGGAGTTTAGGGGAAGATGGTCTGCAGTGACTGAGAGCAAAAACACATTTTGACCTAACTAACCACATTGGATTATGACAATATTATGCAGTTTTCTCTTGAAGAGTATCCTATATATGAAATTGCCTTGATCTTATATTAGAAAAAGTCCAAAAAAAGAAACTCACTAAACCACTGAAATTCACTAACTTCCACTAACTTTTTATCCTGGAATCTATAGTTAACACATAAAATTCTAATGGTCTGCCAACCAGTCAAGAAAGAGGAGAATGATTTTCTGTCAGGCAATAAGTGGATGATATATGAACTTTAGTCAGGAATAGAATTAAAATATGCAATTCTAATTTAGAGAAAATTTCCGTTAATGACTTAAAAGGACTTTTTAAAAATGAATGATATACTTACCTCTTCTTTCAAATTAAGATAATTAAAATGCAAAATTGCCTCACTAGAAAAGTTGCTGATATATTAAAGCATGCACTTTACATTGTAATTGTTTCGATCTAAATGCTGAATTTTCTTGCCTCCAATCTTACCCCAAAATGTTATGTCTTTCAAGCAATATACATATATCATGTAAAAAGTAATGGTCATGTAGAGGAACCCCCCTCAAAAGTCATGTAAAACTGAACTTGATCTTTTACATTTCTGCTTTTTAAAGAGACAACAGAGGTAGATAAGTAGATAGTGATTGCATAATTCAGATCTGTGAAAGAAATAACAATACGTTTATTGCTCTCTTCCTATCATGGAGCCCAAGGGTCAGCCCGAATAGGTCTGACGTTAATGTCGTGGCCAGTGGAATGTTAAGGTCTGGCACCTGGTGTGGGTGGTGTGTGGTTTCATAGAACACATTAGTGAGTCTTTAGATCTGCAAAGGCAGGACTACACTCAGTTATAGGAGACAGAAAGCTAGATTTCTTCTCTAAGTAAGGGAGAGAATGAAATGTGTGTTCATGTAGCAGAACTGGTCAACGGGACAGACCTGGAAGAAAGGTGGGGAGAGAGCAGAGAGGAAAGACTGTGGAGAGCAAGAAGACAAATAGTTGAAACCCATTCACAAGGTGAAGCAACAATATATTTCCTATTGTGAGGTGGCCAGAGTTTTAATTTAAAAAAGTTATTTAAATAACATTTTGCTATGGGAAATATCAAACATACATAAAATATAGAGAATAGTTGAATCATCTCCCTGTACCTATCACCCAGCTTCAATAATTATTAGTGGCCAATCCTGTTTTCTCTGTATCACTGCAAACTTTCCTTTCCTTCCTCCTCCTGGATCCTTATAAATCAAATTTCAATCATCATATAATTTAATACATAAATATTTTAATTACTTCTAAAGTATAATGACTTTTAAAATTCACTTCAGTACTCAATAAAATCTCAAAATTATTGACTAAACAGTTGGTGTTCAAATTTTTCCAATTGTTTCATAATTTTACCTTTTAATAGTTTAAAACTGGTTATATGTCCCAACTCTCACATCTTTTTCTCCTTTTCTCTGTAATATTTTTTACTATTTATTGAAGACACAGGGTCATTTTTCCTTAGAGTTTGCCACATGCTAGATTTTGCTAATTGTATATATGTGGTATTGTCCAATATATATTCCATTCCATTTCCTATAAATGGAAGGTTAGATAAAGGGACTTCATGAGATAGAGTTTTGATATTTTTGTCAAGAGTAGTTCATAAGTGTTACTGTGTTTATTTGTCAGGAGACAATTATTCTGCTGTTGACTTCCTTTTTTTTATATTAGAAGCATTAATATATTCATTTCCTACATCCACTATTTAATTAGAGGTTGCAAACTGGTGATATTCCAATTCTATTATTACTTCTTAATTTATTTATTTTTATTTTTATTTTATTTTTTATTTTTTTAAAAGAATTTATTTATTTATGTGAAAGAGAGAAACACAGCGAGAGAGGGAATACAAGTAGGGGGAGTGAGAGAGGGAGAAACTGACTCCCATTGAGCAGGGAGCCTGATGCAGGGCTCGATCCTGGGACTCTGGGATCATGACCTGAGCTGCAGGCAGATACTAAATGACTGAGCCACCCAGGTACCCCTACTTCTTAATTTATTATCAGGGATATTTCTATACAGAGAAATTTGGAAAACTTTTAAAAGCTGTCATCATGAGTCTTCAATTTGTCTTGTATATTTAATAAATTCAATGATATTTACAGAATTTAGTGTCAGTGACATTTTTGCAATGGAGATCAAAGAAAGTGTACCACATTCTGTCTTGGTATGATAGAAACCTAACAGGAGGGATAGTAAAGTGATCCGTAATATATGTTTCAGCAAAAAGGAAAAGCTTGGAAACAAAAAAGACTAATGAAAATTTAAGCCAACCTTGTTATTCTAAGAAACTAAAAGGGCAGCAAATACAGTATTTTGTTTGATGTAACATCATTTGAAATGTAAAAGACATGATATCTTGGTAAGAAAGTCCAATATCGAAAAGAATATTTCTCCAAAGCTTAACTGCTGACATGAACTTTTGTATTTTTAGATCATAGTGCTAATTTGTATTTACAATTAAAATCTTCAAGCCATGTCCTAAAGAAATATAAAGCTCTATTAATTAATTAATTAATGCAATAAATATGCTAAGTACTTTGCATAATAACAGGTATTCTTTTATCTCTACTGTACTTCAAATGCATCAACATTAAAATTCTCACAAGTTGCTTATTTATAATAGCTATATTTTGCATTTGGAGAAATTCAATCAATTCAATCAAACCTTCAATACTTTGATCATACCATTGATACTTTCAGTTATGACTGTAAAACAGAAAAAGAAGAAAGGACCAGTTTCTTTCCAACTTGTTTTTTTCCATTAAAAGCTGTAGTAAAAGATTCTGAGGAGTGGGATTTTATGGGAGTATAGATAACCCCAGGGTTTTGAAAATTCACTTTACTCCGCTTTGCTTTCACTAAAGACTTACATGGGTACCTATTTTCACTAACTGAAAGAAATCCAAAGAGCATTTTAGCTTTTACAAACCAAACCAAACAAAACCAAACAAAACAAAATAAAACAAAACAGTGAGAATGGCGTTCAGTGTTCTTTTTTTCAGGGAGGTATTACAGAGGGAACCACAGGATTGGCCCTGCCAAGCTCCTGCTCTAGGAAGGAGCTCCCCACTCAACAATTCAGCATCAAGGCCACAACTTTGAAGTGTGCGTGTGAGCATCTGTGCTTTGTCTCAATTCATTTTGTACATTAATTAGCAAGGTATGTCCTACGGTATCAGAAGAGCCTGAGAGAGGTTACTTTTGGGGTCTGGGAATACTAACAAATTTTCCAAGTTCATAGTAATTGCTTCTCTTCACTTTGCACAATTTGAGTTTATGAAAAGTTTCTTAGGAAAGCCCTACTTTTGGATAGTGGGGGAAACCTGTATATTTATATTCAACTTACTTTTCTAAGCTTTTTCTTTAGAAGATATTCATCTGTAAAAATAATATGAGGCTTGTGACTTTGGGCCTATGGAAGTAAACTTTCAGTATCATTCTCAGGGATCATGTCCCTCTTGCATTTACTTTATGGAGAAAATGAACTGATTACATGGGAAGAAAGGGACTATAATCTCTGTACAGCTCAGCTTAACGCTTTATTTGTAATGGTCTCAATGAGCAGAGGAAAGAGAACCTTCTTTAACCTGTTCTATTCCCTTCACCCCAGATTGTTCTCTCCTCCAGGAAAACTGAAGTCTCCGTGGCGGCTGAAAGAAGGGGCAATCTCTATCTATTTTCATTCAAATAACAGATTTCTTATCCAAAATTTTATCACTAGATATCATTGTCTACAAAGTGCTATCATTGGTTCAACCCTCTCTTCCTGTCACTGATCGCAATCTATTTTGCCATCTGTCTGCCAAATGATACTGTAAAATACTATCAATTGTTTCACTCAGTGGACTACTTGAGTTTCTGCCCTGTGACAAGCCCTTACTAAGATCGATGCCTTTCCTTGAGGGCTTATCAAGCTCAGTCCATGGTGCTAAATATCAAGAAAAAAATGTAGAAAAATAAAACAAATGTATGAGAAAGATCCTTATCCATGATGAAGAAGTCATCAGATGAGGAACAGGAGCAGGAAGAGCCAGTAGCATTTACAAAGTCACCAAGTCACAAACAAGACAGAGGAGCCCAGGCATTCTTGCTTGGGCACCCAAGACCTTGGTCATTTGTCATATTGCATACATGAATTTAATAAATTGCAACCAGAGAGGAGGAGGCCACATGATTGGGCTAAATCCATTCCCAACAGACAATTTATAGAATTTCCAAGTGGAAGAATCAGAAAGCATGATACATGATGTAGTATTTTTATCTTGTTCTGTATCATGAGAAATATTATATGTTGGCTGGTTTTCATAGCTCTATGAAAGACGCTGATATAATTTAATATTAGTATGTTCTCAGGCATCTTAGGTATAAAAGAGGGAGGAATGCCATCTTCTCAAGGAGAAATATAATGACTACTTTATAACAGTGGAATTCTCTCTGGGTAAGCCTCTTTCCATCTACCATCATGAAATAGTGGGCGACTTCACTTCCCAGAAATGTGAAGGGTCTATCTTTAGTTGAGAAAACAATGTCCATAAGTAATATCTGGTCATCTGATATTCCATATCGTGAATACAGAATAAGGGAATATTAAAAACAACCAAACAAAAATTTCTAAATAATGTCTATCTCATGCTATTCTGAACTTCTGACTTGTTGCCTTAAAACAAAAATACAGATGCCAATCCATTAGTTAATCAGTATTCTATAAAATTAAGGATTTCTGCTTGATCTTTTTTTTTTCCCCTCTGCCTGATCTTTGGCCTAAAAAATATTCATGTAATTGCTTTTGTTCAGTATTACTTAAAATGTAGGGTGTTTAGAAGGAGAAATGATATACTTATGGGACACCCAAAGGAAGAGGCCTGGTAGGTAGTCTTAACTTTATGATTTCTATTGCAACTCTGAAGCAGGATGTAGGCAAAGAAGTAAGCCCATTTTGGGGATCAGGAAGATTAATCACACAGCTTGAAAGAGTTGGATTTGGGCCTTCTGAAAAGCCCCTTGCCTCTAGAATCTATCTTCTCAGTCATTTTTCTGTGCTTTTACCCTAGAGGAGGTACCTGGATGGAAAGCTTTGCTTTGCTGCTGCACTTAAGATAACATATATGGTTGGTATATAGTTTTTTTTTTTTTTATTATTGTTACTTAATTTTTCTCCCCAGTGTTCCAAGATTCATTTCCCATTCCCCACACCCAGTGCTCCACACTTTAGGTGTCCCCAGTACCCACCACCAGGCTCTCCCATCCCTCCATCCCCCTCCCTCCAAGTCCCTCAGTTTGTTTCTGTGTCCAAAGTCTCTGTTGTTTCGTTTCTCTCCCTGGATTACCCTAGCTCCTATTTACTTTCCTTCTCCCACTGTCCTCCAGGTTACCCCTCATGCACCGCAAGTAAGTATATAGTTTTAAGAAATTGGGAAACATAAGACATTTTACCATTGAGTGACATACTGTAATGTGCACTAGTTAAAGTTTTCTTTTTCTTTCTGAGATACATTTCAGTTCCCTCTTTTATGTTTCAATTGTTTTGCATTAGAGGGGTTGATATATATATGACTGGGTATTTTTTGTTGATGTTCCATAAGACTCTATTCCTATTATAGTTAAGGTTAAATATTATGGATTGTATTGAACTTCTCCAAAAAGTAGCACTGGTTGAGATCAGAAGAATTCGTAAATAATTAGATATTGTAGCTTCTAAAGCAGCAGAGTGCATAGTAAAGTTAAGTTTGCATATGTTACATGCTTGACACATTCATAAAGCCGATCAAATTAATATGTGCTTGCTTAGCTAGCCTCATCAATATCTTGTGACACACAGGTTTAATCTTGAAGGCAGTGGACATACAATGACTGGAAACTGATGTTATGCGCAATTAGAGACTGAGAAGATGTTTATTTGCTTCAAAGAGATGATGTGTGTATGTATCTCCCTTTATTCCAACAATACTTAATGGAGACATAATATGCACCAAGCCTTGTTCTAAGGACTGGAAGGAGAGCAATAAATATTAGGGATTACATCTCAGCTCTGTGGAGTTAACTTGCTTATAGGAGACAAATACTAAAGCTAATATAGAAGTTAGACTTCTAACAAAAAAAAATAGAACTTGAATTTTATCATAAATTTTTGTGGCATAGAAGAGTGAATCATAGACACACACTAAGAAACACAAAATAGACCACATTTTTTGAATTTTTTTAGGGGCATTTGGATGAGTAAGAAATAGTTTTTTCTTAGAAGCACTTATAGTCTAATGAGGTCACAGGAGACACAAAAACAAATAGTTTCTCAAGTTATATGATAAATTTTACCCTAGACATAGTTTGGAAAGACCTGTGAACCCGTATCAATAGAAATATGCCACACTTCAGAGTAAGTAGCTAGTAAGTGGTATCTTTCAGATTATTTGTGATATTGTTAATAAATAGTTAAATGGAACTTTAAAGAAATATAAATTATACACTGAAATTTTTCTGTATTTCAAATGAATAAACTAAACTTAAGAATAGCTATAGGGTGCCCAGGTGGCTCAGTGGTTTAAAGCCTCTGCCTTCAGCTCAGGTCATGATCTCAGGGTCCTGGGAGAGAGTCCGCATCCAGCTTTCTGCTCCGCAGGGAGCCTGCTTCCTCCTCTCTCTCTGCCTGCCTCTCTGCCTACTTGTGATCTCTCTCTCTCTTTCTCAAATAAATAATAAACAAACAAACAAATAAATAAATAAATAGCTAGGGATTCTGAGAGAAACTAGCAAATTCACAGAAGAAAGTGGTCTAGTTTTGAATGTATTTGTTCATGATTTTGTCACATGGCCCACATTCATGGACGGAGCTGATTGCACAAAATGAGATATTTGACTCCAAAGCACCCAATTTACAGTCTTGGTAGTGTCCCACTGAAAATCCTAAAATTTTATGATCGAATGATCAAATTAATATGTGCTTGCTTAGCTAGCACTTAGATGACTTTTTCAATAATGTTAATCGTGACTAATTGGACCTAACTCAGTAATTTGAATTTGAGATGCAAAGAGACTCAATTAGTTAGTAATTGAGGTAGAAGCATAAACAGCAATGCTAATCTTCAGATGCCAAGAGGCAAAATAGCCATAAGTAAGCAGAAGTTGAGAATAAGTGATTTTTGAAAGACTATTATCATAGAGGGGATATGGTTGATTTGCAGCAATAGAAGAAATAGAAATAGGAATTGATTGAATCTGAGTCAAAATTATGGTGAGAAACTAGTATACAGATTAAAAAATAGTGTCTGCTGAGGGCCAGAGATAGAACCCAGTTCCCAGAACCAGGTCAGTCCTGAGTGACCCATTTCCTGAACTACACTCCAGTCTCCTAAAACCAGAATATACTTGTTGTTATTTCTTCCATGATGTCTGGTAGGATAGATTTTCCTCATTCCAGTGAGGTACCAGTCTTGTCTTACTTGAATGTATTTCTTTGAAACAAACAAAAAAAGCAAGAACAAATAAATGTGTGTGTGCATGTGTGTGTGTGTGTACGTGTGCATAATGTTGAAGGCATAAGAATGTCTTTGTTCCTTGAAATTAAAGCTACCAAAAAAAAAGTGATATTATAGCTCAGTTTAACAGTGGACAAAAATGAAACACAGAAAAGAATCTGTAGAAATTGGGTAAGGAAGAAAAGAGGGACCCAGAGCTATAATGGAAGTACTTTTATTGATGGATGACTAAATGACAGGTTGTATGCAAAACCATTTATTTTTATATATTATCTCACTAAAGTTTTATAGCAGACTTTGAATAATTAGAAAAATATATATACTACTTTTGGTTGATGAGGAAATGAGAGAATGGTTAAGCAACTACTTCAATATGAAACAATTTATATTTTTTTAAAAGGCCCATTTGACCCTCATGTTCTTTTTCCACCACAAAACCCTGCCTCTCTGGGGAAAAAAATATACTTCTTTCTCCCCAGGCTAAGTTTCACTATTTTTTTTAATGAGAAAGAGCTCAAGGTAAAAATGAGAGTTTTTCTTATGGATTTCCCCAATAATTATGCTTCACAGTTTAATAACTTAAAGGTAGTTCTCATTCTATAATGAGTTCAACCGTTATCAACTAAGCTTTTTTTTTAAATACAAAGTTATGAAAATCCCAGGAGTGAGTGTACTCCGATATTTAGACTATTGAGTCTCCACTGAAGGTTTCAGTGAAAAATCTGGTGTTCCTTTGGCAGGTGAAATTAAGAGTCTTCCTGATAGAATACTCTTCTAATGTGGTGTGATTCAGTTCCTAGATGATCAACTTCACACTAGAAACTGAAAATAAATATATCACCTAAATAACACTACACTGATAAAATAAATATTCACCCCAGAGCAATCAAGTTATTTGGTGATGGATATCATAATAATTGAACAATAGATAGATCCATTTTCTAAGTGATGGGATCTAACTTTCTCTCTGCTAGAAAGAGAATGTTTATCAATTTCTAAAGGACTGAATTGCTTTGAAGATGTATAGTCTGTTTATAAAAAAAGGCTAGGTAAATTTCAGGCACAGTTACATTAAGATCATTCTCAGTATTTCCTTTTGATAGAAACTAAAGGGATAATTTTTTACTAAAATATGTTATAATGCAATATTAAGGTACCTAAGTTGAAAAATATGTCATGACACATAGTGCTTATTAATTAGTATTTTTTTCTTTTGCCTTCCCAATTTTTATGCTAAGGAATCTTATAGCCGAATTACTTGTCTATTTCTAACCAAGAAATAGAGAAGACTAAATGGTATTATACATAACTCAGGTGTTGATGTAAGGGGCAAGGAACCTAGAGAAGTGAACAGAAATATTCCATTGGCCAGGGCCTAAAATCAGAGAAAATAGTGAGAAGTCAGTTGTTTATATAAAATTTGTACACTGACACCACGATTTATTTCAACCTACTGCTGGCAAGTGCTTGTGACAGGCTTGCTGGTATCCTGCCTTCCATAAAGGTATATACATACTTAATGATGGAAACAACATAACTAAATTTCAGGTGGTTCAATTTTTTTGCCTTGGCCAGACATATTCCACAGAGATAATTTTTTTTAAAAAAATGTTTTTGGGGCGCCTGGGTGACTCAGTCATTAAGCATCTGCCTTTGGCTCAGCTCATGATTCCAGAGCCCCAGGATGGAGCCCTGCATCAGGTTCCCTGCTCAGCGGGAAGCCTGCTTCTCCCTCTCTCCCTCCCCCTGCTTGTATTCCCTCTCTAGCTGTGTTTCTCTCTGTCAGATAAATAAAATCTTAAAAAAAATAATTTTTCATGAATTTTGGTCAAACTCAGCAGAAAGATAAAAACACCAAACATGCAAAGATGACACTAATGAATTGTAAACGTAAATATCAGAAAGGTAAATGACTCTCATCCACAAGGCATGTCAAAGGTAAGTGCAATTAGATTGGTGGGGTTTGGAGCAGGCTGCCCCAGAGTTTGCCACTTAGATGTGAACATTTCTTTGAGTAGAAGACAGTCCAGGGCAAAAGCAACTCAGGTGGAAGTTTTTGCTTATACCTTAGTCCAGGAAGTGAGGTAACTCCAAAAACTATGAGCTTAGTGTGGTAGGCTGGGAAAAACTTGATAAGACCTATTCAACTTCCTCTGTGTCCCATTTGTCTCTGCACAACCTGACAAAACATTTGTTTACCAAATATTTGCCCTTCCATTCTTCCTGTGCATTATCTCCCTGTCCTTTTAATGTTCCCAGACCCCTATCCCAGTTTTCCTTAGCTCATGATGGTGCAGAAAACTCACCTGCCAGGGAGATTTATATTTTGGGGTTTCCCATATTACAAAATTAAAATTTGTTTTTCTCCTGTTAATCTGTCTTGTGCCAATGTCACTGTTAGACTAGCCAGAGAACCCAGAAAGGAAAAAGGGAAAAGATTTCCCCCTGCTAGAAAAATGAAAGGCTTAAACTGAGACCATAAATTAAAGGTTGGCGATAACACAAATTCTAGGTCAGTGGGTAGAGATCTCATTCACAAAAAACAATAATATAATCCTACATGGTAAAAGACAAAAAACCATGATGCCCTGATGATTTAAAAAACAAACAGACAAAACTGCCCATGGTAGACTTCAATTTAAGCACAAAGAACAATGAGTGTAGATATACTCAGACACTGCAATGTTCCACATGCTTTTCATGATTTAGCTTACCCACCTCTCACAGTGTCTTTGATAAGAAGTCATTGCTGTTCCCACTGTATTTCTCCTATACACACAATGGACACCTGCTAGACAGTGAGACCCCGGATAAAATAGGATGGGCCCACACCATGCCCTCACAGGGTTTGCAGTGAGCAGAACTTGCAGACTAGTAACTATAGAATGTCAGTATACCATGATGAAGGCAGTAGGGGCTGAGATTTTTTGTGCAAGACCTAGTAGCCAAAAAAAGCCAGGAGAAAAGTGTGAGTGCAATTATTTATTCCAGGCAGAGAAGACATGTGAAAAAGCTTACAAGAAAGATCCTGCATAGGGTGTTTTAAAGTGTTAGTAGATCTATTATCTGTCATGGAACAAAACAAAACAAAATAAAATTCCTTTCTTTGATTGCCCTTCTCTCATCCTCCTCTTGCTTTTGCATCTTTTTGCTGTTCTCCGTTAGGATGGAAAAACAAAAACAAAAACAAACAGCATAAAACAAAAACACCAACTCTTAAAAACTCAGGTATGCAGCCTGTTGACTTTCTGTATTTTTAATCCTTTTAGTCTCTCTTCAACATTTTAAATTGGATGTCTATCCCTACGGCACCACTGACATTGTTCCCATCAAGCTGCAAATCCACAGGTCTTTCCTTTGTCCTCATGGAATGACCTAGTACTTAACCACTCCTCCCTTCTTTGAAGTCTCTTCCCTTGGGTTTCTAAGATAACACAGGCTTCTGGCTGCTCCATTTGAGCCTACTTTTGATAAAACTTCCTTCTCTTCCCTAATTCCCATGCCTCAGGCTCAGTCTGTGGGCCACTTCTCTAGCAATAGTTTCTTCCTAGGTGGTCCTAATCAGTCTTAATCTTTAGCTCTTACCTTTAAGCAAATGATTCTCTCCCTGTCTTTTTTTGTTTTTGTTTTTTAAGGTTTTGTTTATTAATTTGACACAGCGAAAGAAAGAAAGAAAGGGAACACAAGCAGGGGGAATAGCAGAGGGAGAGGGAGAAACAGACTCCCCACTGAGCAGGGAGCCTGATGCGGGGCTCCATCCTAAGTGGGATCATGACCTGAGCTGAAGGCAGATGGTTAACTGACTGAGCCACCTGGGTGCCCCTAAGCAAATGATTCTTAAATTCATATGTCTTTCCCTGAAAACTTGGAGTTCCAGACATTTACCAGTAGTTTTAAAAAGATAAAGTTCTATTTCTCTCTCATCCATATTAAAGATGAATACACAGTAGCCTAGGTCTTGGATATTATACCCACTACTTCTGTGTCCCATTGTTCAGAACTTAGTCTGCTTAACTTCCAGTAGGAGAATGTGCTCTTCATTGAAGGCAGCTACATGTCCAGCTAAAAAAACAACTAGTTCTACAAGTAAGGAAGAGGAAAGACAGATACTAGAGAAAGCTGACAGTATCTACCACTTGGAGAAACATAGTAGGAAGTGTAACTTTTGTCATGTAAGTGTACTATGCACCAAGCTCTCGCACATGTACTTTATTTGATCTCTGGTATTTAATCACCATATTAGCAATTCCTGTCTTTTATATGCAGTTCATTCTCTTTGCCAGGCATTGGTGTATGGGTTTTTCCTGCATTGTTATTTAAATTTCATAACAAACCTATAAAGTAAGTATTATAAAGCTCTGATTTATAGATAAGAAATCAACTAGCTGGTCCAGTAAAGACAGTCTCCCTTGGGTCAATAGGAGGGTATAGGCATCACAGTAAGAAGAGACCTGAAATTTGCCCAGTACAGGATGCTATTGTGAGGCAGGTGAAAATTGGACAGAATTTCTATATTAATAGTTTGTATCCAATCACATACAGACAGGAACCTAAGCTGCAGGGGATTTAAATATTTAGCTTCAAATCAGGAAGCAAGAAAGTAGAACTGGAATGTTGACACAGTTTTCTTCATCTCAAAGGTTTATGCTTTTGTGTGTGTGTGTGTGTGTGTGTGTGTGTGTGTGTGTGTGTGTGTGTGATGTGTTTATATTATGGTTTGAATTACGTTCTGCAAGAATTAATGCTTTAAAGCTCTAACCATCAGTATCTAAAAATGTTACTGTCTTTGGAGATGGGGCCACACAAGAGGTCATTAAGTCGAAATGAGGCCTTTAGGATGGGTCCTAATCTAATCTACCTGGTATTTTTTTTAAGAAGGGAGGATAAAGATTTACAGGGAGGCACCAAGGGTGTGTGCACCGAGAAAAGGATACGAGGACCCAGCAGGAAAATGGACATCTGCAAGGCAAGAGGAGGCTTTGGGAGAAATGAAACCTGCTGACACCTTGATCTTGGACTCCCAGCCTCCAAAACTGTGGGAAAATAAATTTTTGGGGCTTATACCACCCAGTCTATGATTTAAATATGTTTAAATAGGGCTGCATTTTGTGATGACAGACCCAACAAACTAATGCAGTATATATTTTCCTTTCTAACTTCTAAGCTTATAAGATCAGGTAAAATATTTTTTTCACATTTTATTTATTTAATATTTTATGTAGGATGAAAATTAATTATATTTTATCTTAATAAAAATTTTCTTTTAAAATGTATGTTCTTTTTTCAGGTATATATAAGGGATCCTACTACTCATGCTTCTTTCCCTAGCCTGGGTTTCTACAGATCTGTTGTGAAGTTTTATTTCTATACCATGAAGAATGTTCAACACATTTTTGGCATCTATGTTATGTGCCTGTAGTAACTACAGAAACACAAATTCACAAAATAAGGGAAAATACAAAGAACACTTCTAAGTAAAAGAAAATAAAATTTTATTTCAAACACAACCTAGAATTCTCCAAAACAATACAGATTAATGCAGAAACAATATGAAGATTAATGTATTTTCAAAATAAAAGTACTCATATGTGTCATTTATTTTGTTCTCCTGCCTATTTCATTTCTTCTTTGGCTTGAAGTTTTGTTCTGCCTGTGAACCTAAAAATCCTCACCTTACAGAGTGAGGCTTAATTGCCTATTGCAGTTAAGATTAATTACGTATTTAATACCTGAGAAGATGAACCCCTGCTGCTAAGTTTTATGATTTCTTCCTCTGCCATAACATCATACCCTCCTCTGGGGGCACAGATAATTAAGCTCTTAACAAACTGCCTTATTATAACCTATTTCAACTAGCGCCTTATTTTTCCCTCCTTTTAAATCAAAGTTTATTCTACTGGGATTTTTTTCTAGGTATGTGTGTATTGGCATAGGAGAGGTCATTATCTTTCCCTTTAGGGTAAGACAGCTCTACTCTACTGTGGTCTAAATAGCTGCTTTTTTTTTTCCCTATTCATGCTAGCCAGCCAAAATGGAATTTCCTCTGAACAAAAATGTATGCGGTCCATCCTAGGTCCATGATCAAATTTCAAATACCACCCATCTAATATGCATCTCTCTGTGTCTTCCCATTTTGGCATCTCATAGAAGTATTCAACCACCAACAATGAGGCAACATATGTTGAGCTCTTATAATGTACCAGGCAATTTGCTAGGGACTAATATCTATTAATGATAGATGATTGAGAGATGACTTCTAACCTTGAGCAGTTTATAATATTTAGCAACACCAACCACCACATAATTTCTCTGTATACAATCCTTCAATAACTTTGATGGGACATAACTTTCCAATTATGAATGGAGAGTACCCACCCCACTCCATTTTCTGTGACCCAAGACATTTCTCCCAAATCAGGCAATAGCCAGGCATTTGGTAACTATTGCTTTAGATGAAGTCCTTTCCTGCAGAAAAGCAAGGAAAAGGCAATTAAATCTCAAAAGTTTAGACTTTTGGAGAGGTAGCAAGAATTTAGGACAGAAGACAGAAATTTGGAAGAATGCATGATGATGAAAGAGCATACCTGACCTAGGATAAAGGGAATACAGTTACCAATGGATGGCTCTGGTACTGAGGAGATCTGGGTTGAAACTGAGACCTAAAAACAAGGACTCAAAGACCATAGCAGAGAGTCAGTATAGAGGCTACCTGGCCTCCCCAGAAGCATCTGCAGAAAATAGCACCAGTAGGACAGGCAAATGTGACCAAGCCATTCACCCTAATTTTAAGTGATAGCCTGCCATTACTAACATTAGATGCCTCCTCAAGTTCAAACAACCAGAAAACTCATATAGGATTGAATAATTTGATTAGAAACTTACTTAATGACCATGAAGACATACAACAGATCTTCAGTATTTGGGATTTAAGCATAGTTTTGCACATAGAATTGCCGATGAGTAGCAGTTGGAAAGTTGTCCAAGACCAATTTTGAATAACATTTTAGTGTTGGGTTTGCAGACTGGGATAATGATTATGAAGGGGATTATGGGTCAAGAGACCAGGCTGAATTGCCTTTTGTTGTGAGTGGCTGGGGCAGGCCATAATAGCAGGGAGGACTGGGGGACAGGGAGGTCGGAGAGAGGTCAGTTTTGTTCCAGGAAACAGGATGGCATTGGAGGCATTAGACTGAGAGGTGGAAGCAGAAAGAGAATTAGGTCAGAATTTTACTATATAATGTGGCAATCTAGCTTCCACATTTCAACTCAGTTTTGTTAATAACATGTTCTAAATGTTCTGAATATTATGTGATCATGTTCTAAATGTTCTGAATATTATGTAAGTTCCTCTCCATAACAACTCCATGTGGTTGGTAAGATTGCAATATTCATTTTACACATGAGAACATTTAGGAAAAGAGGTTAGTGGCATTGCCAAGGTAAAGGGAGAGTTGGAACAGTTTGACTCTTGAGTCTGTATACTTAACCATTATTCATCTAATTATTTTTTTTCAGTTATATTTTATAGCACTTCCTAAGACAAAGTTGATGCTATTTATCAATTGAGGGATTTCTGAATATATTCTTCAATATTTCAAAAGCCCAGAATATGTTACTTTCTGAACTAGAGGCTCCTCCAGAAGCCAGCCCTGAAGTAAGGACTCAAGTACTCCAGGTAGGGGAATGGGATCATGAGACAGTTGAAGGGACAGCAGCCAATAGACCACCCTTGACTGTCCTTAATCTCAGCTGAGAAGCTCTGGTAAAGGTGTAAATTACACATTTCAAAATTATTTCCCTGAGCGGCAAGGGAGCCAGAGTATTTAGACACTAACTCCTGTTCATTCTTTGCTTGAGAACAGTTACTTGGTGTTTGGGGTGGGGTGGGAAGTTGTTAGTTCTCTAGTTCTTCAGATATGCTTTGGAATAAACTATGAGGAGGGTTCTGGGTTACTTGGAAGTAGAAGGGTCCAGCGGATGTGGGTGGACACCTGCAGCTAAAATGTCATTGTTGGTGAAATGAAGCACCTTAACCATTTAGAAAATAACAATAACTAGTTATTTATTGCTTTTAGAATGAGATTGTTCAGCTTGATAAGAATAATATAATAACATCAGCTGAGATCTTTTCAGCTCTTAACAGTTCTTATTTCTGAGAACATTAAATGTATTAATATATTTAATCCTCATGACAATGTTACGAAGTAGATGCCATTATGATCTGTATTTTACAAAGAATGGTCTAAATTTATATGGCTCATAAAAGGTAGAAGAGTTGGGAACCCAGCAGCTGGGCTTCTGAGCCCTACTCTCAACCCACAGCTATTCCAACATTTGTTCCGTTTTCTTACTGGCCATTTACTAGATTTAATTACTCAAGTGCACTTAGGATGTGAAGAAAGTTGCAAAGATTCCAATAAAACAGATTTCTCTGTCTTTCCAGCAATTGCCCTAGGGTTCTGCAACTTGGCAGTAGTCAGACAATTATTTGATCAAG
Organism: Spilogale gracilis; assembly: GCA_004023965.1. NCBI lineage: Eukaryota > Metazoa > Chordata > Mammalia > Carnivora > Mephitidae > Spilogale > Spilogale gracilis. The sequence continues at coordinate 50,720 of PITA01006635.1, forward strand.
ACATTGCTTTTCTGAAATAGGATCAATTATAGAATAATGTGAGGGGCCCCTGGGTGGTTCAGGGTGAAGCGTCTGCCTTTGGCTCAGGTCATGATCTGGGAGTCCCTGGATGGAGCCGTGCATCAGGCTTCTTAGTTGGCGGGGAGCCTGATTCTCCCTCTCTCACTCCCCCTGCTTGTGTCCCTCTCTAGCTGTGTTTCTTTCTGTCAAATAAATAAATAAAAATCTTAAAAAAAAAAAAAAGAATAATGCGAATGCCTATACTTTGAGATAAATATATTATTACTCAATCTTCTATTCTATGGATTTGTTTGAGCACCAAAAATGGAAATAAAAATTGTCAAAAATAAAAATATAGAATGAGTAAACTATGATTATTTCTATCATAATCTGTTAGATATTGAAGTAGCTAAGGAAACTTTGAACTATCCCATAATGGACTTTGAGGTAATAAAGTCTGACTTTCTAAGATATATATGATACCTACTTAGTTTGGCACACATTGACTCTTATGCCATTTTATTTTTACTTTTTTAGAAATAATCAATTTTTTGTGGTTCTCCACATCTATCCTCTCCATATGAATAACTCAGTATTAATTCCTTCATACTTCTCACTTTCATCAAAATCATGTGTATATATATGCATATACATATATAATTAATTTATATCACATGCATATGATATTCTTATTTTCCATGTTATTTATCTGATACAATATTAAATATAGTAATGTATTCAATTATTCCCTTGTCAATAGATATTGAAATGATTTAATCTCTCTTCCTTTTTTGTTTGCTCTTTTCCTTCATTTTGTTCATTTCCTCTATTCACTATTGAATCGGCTGTGTTGAGCAATCACCAGCGATGTTTGCATAAATACTCTGCTAGGGGAGACCTTTTCTTGTAACTACCTATCACACAAGGTGGGTCCCTTTATGTTTGCTACCAGTTTTGCTTTAGACTCCAGGACATTTTCTTTACTATCACACAACACTTGGGAAAATTTTTAAACCAGAGTTCAACCAGAGGGGAAGTCCACAGATCTTTGATCCTCATTATTGCCCAGGGAGATTCCTGCCAGGACTAGAACGACTTGCTAAACCTGCACCTAGGGTCTAAATATTCCAAGAGAGGGATCCAATTCACTGCTGCAATCTTGTCAGTGGTTAAGTAAAAACTCTAGCTCTTTCCAGGTAAATATTCAGTGTGAGATGTTTACACTTGTTTGGGAAAACCAGCTGCCCAGCACCTGGAGAACTTGAAGCCATCTGCAGTTTCTTTTGCCAGTGTTTGAAGGTAGCTAGCAATGCCGTGGGAAGCAGGGCTGAGTGTGGGCCCTGTTTCACCGTTCATCAGAATGAGCACCCAGAATCCTTTTTGAACACTTGTGCTAGTTGCTCCCAGTTTGTTTTTTTACAACATCCCAGCCAGCCATAGGTGTTACTGTTCTTTGAAACTTTTGCCTGTCAGATGAGTGAAGACATGCTCCAGTATCCTTTGCTATGTAACCAACTACCCCCAAAGTTCAGCAGTTTAAAATAATGAGAGTGTTTGCTGAGGAATAAACAATGTGGTTAGGATTTGATAGGGATCGCTCATCTCTGCCACATTCAACTCCAGTTGGGCTTGCTCAAAGGCTGTGGGCTGAAATCATCCAAAACCTCCCTCAGTCACAATCTGGCAAGTTGATGGTGGTTGTTGGCTGAGATTGGAGCCGGGGTGGTGGCCAGAATATATACGTGTGGCTTTTCCAAGGGCTGTTTGGCTTCCTGAGAGTGTGGTGGCTCCACTCCAAGGGCAAGCATTCCAGGAGAGAAACTTCAGCCTCCACGAGACTCATTTAGCATCACTTCTACCTCATTATATTTATTAGAAGTCAGTCACTAAGGCCAGTTTATATTCATGAAGAACTAGACTCCACCTTTGCTTGGGAGGAACTTCAAAAAATTTACTTTTGTTTTAAAACTATCACAATAGAAAGAATGCATTGTTTCTTTAACTTTCATTTTTCTTGCTACTTATTTTGAGCACTTTTTGTTTGTTTTCTATTGCAGCATAACAAATTACCACAAACGTTACAGCTGAAAACAACACCCTCATAGATTCAACAATCTCATAGATTGTGCAGGTCAGAAGTTCAGAAATGGCTTTGAAGGATTCTCTGCTTTGGGTCTCAAATGGCTGAAATCAAAGTTTTGGCTGGGTTGCAATCTCATCTGGAGGCTTGACTAAGGAAGGAGTTGTTTTCAGGCATCCTCTGGTTGTTGGCAGAACTTATTTCCTTATGGCTATATAATTTCTGTCAGCTTTTTTCTCCAAAACCAGCAATGGAGAGAGTTAGTCTGTAACTTCAGAGAAGGTCTAGACTCTCTTAAGCTTATGTGATTTGGTCTGTTCCTGCAAGGATAATTTTTCTTTTCATTAACTCACAGTCAATGATTTAAGAACCTTACTTATGTATGAAAAATCCCTTTAACTTTAACTTTTAACCATATTCTATGGGTTAAAAAAAAGTCACAGTTTCCATTCCACTTAAACCCAGAGAGAGGGATGGATATGAGGGAATCAGGGGGCCATCTTAGACTTAACAGAGTTCGCTTTTTGTATTTACTCTTTGTGAATCCTTCTTTCCTCCTCTCCTCTCCTCTCCTCTCCTCTCCTCTCTTCTCCTCTCTTCTCCTCTCCTCTCCTTTCTCCTCTTCCTTCTCTTTTTCTGCATGATTGTTATCTCCTTCCAGCCAATTTTAAAAATCTCTTTGATATTACTGACAATCTTTATGCTTCATTGAAAGTGTTTTTTTTTTTTTGCAGATCTATTATTTTTACAGACTTTTTTATAGATTTTTTTAGTCATAAAAACCTTTAAAATTTTTATCTCTTGCTTATTGAATTAGGCATGTAAAAATGTGTGTTACTATCATAGGAGCTAGTCACATGATCTTTAAGGTTATAGTTCTATTAATTAAAATTATATGAAATTGAAAATGTAGTTCCTCAGTTCCAGTGACTACATTTTAAGTATTACATGTAGTTATGAGATATAGTGTTGGATATAAAAGATTTCTATCCTTATATCAAGTTCTACTGGACTGTGATAATCTGTTTTTTTATAAAGAACTCCTTAAGACACTTAAATTTTTTTATTTTGTTTCCTTTATTTTCTGTTTATTAAATTTATAAAATATAAGTTATTATATATAAAATATAAATATATTATAAATAAGTATAAATATGTTAAATTTTTATTAAGTCAGCAATTAATTTCACATTTTAGTTACATGAATATTCTCTTCTGATTAATTTGGTTTATTTTGTATTTCTTTCTCAAATGTTTTGTGGGCTGAGTAAGAAGTTCCTTTTTGACCTTTCTTCTTTTCTTCTTTTAGTTATTTATTATTAAATTTGTTAAGCTACACATTTACTTTTGAGTTCATTTTTTTTAGTTTTAAAAGTTTTACAATATAGCTTTCTGATGTAAGGATCATATGACATGCATTTCATCATTTCTAAGCTGTTAAAATATTTTTCTGATTTATTTATTTTTTATTATTATTATTTTTTTAAGATTTTATTTATTTGACAGAAACACAGCGAGAGAGGGAACACAAGCAGGGGGTGTGACAGAGGGAGAAGCAGGCTTCCCACTGAGCAGGGAGTCCGATGTGGGACTCCATCCTGGGTCTCCGGGATCATGACGTGAGCCGAAGGCAGTTGTTCAACCAACTGAGCCACCCAGGAGCCCCTATTTTTAATTTTTCTAGATTAACAGAAAACAGAATAGTTGTTTTAAGTAAGTGAAATTTTCTTGATGACACATAATCCCTCTACTATAAATATTTATTTTCATATCAAGAATAATGCATATACTCAATAATAATACTTAATAACTTAGTAGCAAGTGTTATTGAGGTAGATTTAATAATTTTAATATACTATTTAATTCATCTATCATTTTACTTATTTTACTTTTCTGTCCATATTTTTCCAACTTAGAGCACTCTTTCAGTATAATTATATTGTAATAAAGGTCTTTCTAGTGTGGTGTGTATTGTAATAAAGGTCTTTCTAGGGTGGGGGGATGGGTTAGCCCAATGGTGGGTATTAAGGAGGACACGTATTGCATGGAGCACTGGGTGTTATATGAAAACAATGAATCCTGTAACACTATATCAAAAACTAACAATGTACTGTATGGTGACTAATATAACATAATAAAAAGTTTCTAAAAATAATATTTGCTTGATTTATTAGTTTTTGTATTATTTGGTACATAAAATACATATCTACTGTATATCTTATTAGATGGTTGCATCATATTTTGATTTATTCTCTTTATTATTATCATACTTAAATTCAACCTTGGCCTATATTAATATTTCTGTAATTTATACTTGCTTATTATTGATTTATCTATTATCCCTTGGTTTCCACTTTTTTATTATTTTGTTTTGTTACTAGGTTTTTACTAGTGAAGAATCTAGACTTAATTTTATTATTGTTCCTGTTTTTTAAAACTAATATAACTGATAACTGTCTTGACTTTCTTTGAAAATATACATATTAAGTAAATATATATTATTAAACATATTACCATGTCTTATATTAATATATACTATAGATGTTAAATAAAAGTATCATGTATATGTATATTTTTCTTATTTTCTGACTATGTATCCTGCCTCTAAACCACCATATTCTTAGTTATCTCCATATGTATGTCCATATATAGTCATGCATAGTCACACATCTCAGGATATCATATCAACTTTGCTGGCCCATTATAGCAATTATACTCAATGTGCTTACATATGGTCTCTGCTATTCAGAGATTTAATCATCTCCATTGTTACTAAGAATTTCAGTCCTATGACAGCCTAACAATTATTCTAGTCTACAAAAAGGAAAATGATGACTGAACATTTTACCAGTGTTTGCTGCCCGCTCACAGTGCATTCCTTTTTGTCCCTCAATGACAAATCACAGTCTTCTTGAGGGATAGACAGCTGGTAGAATATATGGGCTTTCATAATAGATCCATTCTAGCATGCCCACTTCAGGCATGACCACTTGTCTCCATGATCTGCCTTGGCACTTCTAGCATCTTCTTTGCTTAGCATAGACAATCTTTTCCAAGTGTCCAAATGCCATCTCCGCAACAACATATTAGAATAGGTGGCAGGCATCTAAGCCAGGGTTTGAACTCTCTTAAAAGAGAGTTTCCCCATATTAACATATTCTTTCTTCTTCACCTTTATATTCTGACCCCCTTAGTTCAGTTCCCTCAGATTTGCTTCTAGTCATTCTCCTAGTCCTTGCTGCTACATGCTAGGCCAGTATGGCAGCTCCTTGAAAAATAACCTTTCTCCTCTGGCAGGACGCCCCCATTCCTTGAGTTAGTTATTTTGTGATTTGATTTGTTAAGCAGGAAGGATCATGGGAACAGATATTAAAGAAGGCAAATATTCCTTTAGAAGGCATTTGCCTCATTTGAGGATTCCACAGAGTCCTAAAGCAAGGAGATGTATATTATCCTTTAGCATGAACTATGAGCTACTTTTCTTGACCTAGAAGTTTCAGGAGAATCTGGACCCTTAAAGTTTTTCAGATAATCTACCTTATGTTACCACCCCAAGTCTTAAGATCCCAATCCTTTTATAACTGGAATCCAAATTTCAAGAAAATTCACCAAGGTGAATAATCAACCTTCTTTCAAATTTGCTACTCTTAAATAAACCTCTAAGCCTGTTTCTCAACATGATCAGCCCTCCCATTATTTTTCTATGGTGTTCAAATGTCTTCTTGTTTAAATTTTTATTTAAATTATTGGAATTAATATTTGACCAGCTTGTGTCTGCAATTTTCTCTTTTCACAGTATCAGTGTTGCTCCCCTATGCCTAATTTCTCAATTGATATCATTACTCAAATAGTTGCCTTTTCTCAAAGGCAAGAGATGTTACAACAACTATCAAATGCCAGAGCACCCTTTCCAACTGTAATTTAGCCAAATTCACTAGAGGTAAAAGTCTTCACGATTGCAATTTTATAGAATATCAATGACTATCAATTTTCCACCTACGGTTTGAGATGGGATCCTCCTATCCACTGGTCACTGGCTGCTCAGCTTTAGAATCTCACCCTAGAGTTGGCCTCTTAGGGATCACTCCTTAGGTCACTTCCCTAGAAGCAGGTGAGACAGATTCAAGTGTTTGTGATTTATTCAGTGAATGCCATTCAGGAAAATTCTATAAGGGAATAAGGGAAGCAGAGGAGGGGAGGGAAATAATCTGAGCAAGGATGTAAGCTAATCCTGGTGTGATACACAGAGGGAATGGGGAATATTCCTGAAAGTAAACTATACCATGGCGTTGTACCACCTTGAAGCTAAGAGACAGGATTTTTAAAATCTTTTTATTAGGCAGTAAATAAGGAGGGAGTTGTGTAACTGCTGTGGTGTCTCCAAGTGAGTTTGTTCCCTTTAGCCAAAGACAATTTAAGAAGGTCACAATCATAAGCCCTTGGCTTCAATATTCACAGCAGCTAGAGGATGGTTGAATATGAGCTGGTAAAGGGGATCTAGGTGAAGTACTAAGAACTTACACCGTGTGCCTGAAGGGCAGTTAAGAAGCATAAATGCTGGCAAACTATGAGTGTGGAATAATTCAGACAGAAGAGAAGTTCATTAACGCTATTTTGAGCACTTGACTGTAGGTCTTAGGCACTTTATTACTTATGATCATTTATCAGAGATCCACTATATGTATGAATTTACTTATGTACATAGAGCTACAAAAGAAATATAAGGCATAATGCCACTCTCATGAACTTTGTAAAAAGTCATCACCATTTCAAGATACAATGTAAAAATTCCAATAGAAATATTACAGTAATTACTATCATATGCCAAAGAACACAAGAATCAATGAAGGTGATATCAGCTTTTTAAATTTATTTTTTATTTTTTTTTCAGCTTTTTTGATAGAAATCTTGAACACTCAGGAGGGAAAAACTTGAAACCGTTTTGCTGAATCTTTTTAATCAGTAAAATTGTAAAAATATTTCTGTTTTCTGAAGAATCAATTTTAGTTATTCAATCTAATATCACATGGATATATAATGGAACAGTAAGACTAGATATTTGGTTATGATCATGTTATAGCTTTGGAAAAGAATAGCAATCTTTGCAGTTTTAGTCTAAATAAATAATCACACCACCATAACACAGTGTCACTTTCCCTTATTATAGCAGTTAGCATCGATTTTTTTTCAGCTAAGCTCACTCAGCAGTGTCTAGCCACAGACACTGAGTGTTACAGACCTACTTTTCTATTTAAATCCTCTTTGGATGATGGAGAGGTTAACCAGACTTCAGTTAGGAATTTATTTTGATCAAGAACAAGTCATAATAGAGTGACCAATATCACACATGGTGAACATTAGTATGAGATAACATAAACTCAAACCTCTTTTTTTACCCTCATAGAGTTTAAAGATATATTTTTAAATTACACCAGATTATATCCAACATTAAGAGCAATGCATTAATGAAAAAGTGGGAAAACTTTCCTACAAATTTTTCATGGCATCTGCAAAAGAAAGTCTTAAAAATGGTGCATGATGTCACGAGGATACATTTTTCATGCTCTTCAAAACCTTTTTTGTTGTTGACAGAGTATTATGCTGATATCTTTAGGAAAATATTTTCTAAGATTTGTTTCCTAGTCTGATGTTTCACAAGTTAGTATGGCTATTTTTGTTTAACCAACTATTTTCAAGGCCAGAGAGGTTTAGGAAATGCTAGCTTAAATAAGATTAAATAGATTATATTTACTGCAGAACCTCGGGGAGAATTTGAGATGTTCGTTTACACTATGAATCTCTAATTGAAAAAGAATTCTTTAAACTCTTGCACCACAGAACCCATTTTTCTTGGAGCACATCATGTGACAAATTCTGAGAAACATTTTTGAGAGAAGCTGCTTTAAGGCAAATTCTACAATTACTTCTTAAAAATCATTGTAACTTCATAAATAGTACTTCAAAAATGTGAATAAATGTGAATGGAGTCAGGGTCTGATCAGAAGAGAAATCATACAGTAATTTGAACAGAAAAAAAAATAATATAATGAGTATTTAACCATGGTGGGGATTAGATTAATGACAGGCTGGTAAAAATGTAAAAAGAATTATAAAGAATATTTCCATAGCAGGGCACCTGGGTGGCTCCGTTGGTTAAGCCACAGCCTTTAGCTCAGGTCATGATTCTGGAGTCCTGGGATCAAGTCCTGCATTGGGCTCCCAGAGGGAGTCTGCTTCACCCTCTGACTTTCTCTCCTTGTATGCTCTCTCTCACTCTCCTTCTGTCTCCAATAAATAAATAAAATCTTTTTAAAAAGAAAGAAAAAAAATATTCCCATAGAAAATACAAGAGTCCGGCTGCCACCTCTAGGCCATAGGAGAGCCCCTGCCCTCCACTCTGCCAAGACTGAAAGCTACACGGTGTTGAAGAGTGAATGACCATTTCTCATGGAATAGCAGAGAGGTCTCTGTGATAAGGCACTGGAGGAGATTGCTGGAAACCTTTCTTCTGGAATTTGGTGGAAATTAAGGCCCTAAGGTGTGGAAGCAAGCTGTTTAAAGAAAGGTGTCTCAAAGGGGTGTCTGTGTGGCTCAGCCGATTAAGGGTCTGACTCTTGATTTCAGCTCAGGTCATAATCTCAGGGTTGTGAGAATGAGCCTCACCTTGGGCCCCATGCTTAGCATGGAGCCTGCTTAAGAGTCTCTCTCTCCGGGCACTTGGGTGGCTCAGGGGGTTAAAGCCTCTGCCTTTAGCTCAGGTCATGATCTCAGAGTCCTGGGATCAAGGCCCGCATCTGGCTCTCTGCTCAGCAGGGAGCCTGCTTCCTCCTCTCTCTCTGCCTACTTGTGATCTCTTACTCTGTCAAATAAATAAATACAATCTTAAAAAAAAAAGAGTCTCTCTCTCCTTCTCCCTCTGCCTCTCCCCACTTCTCTCTCTTGCTCTCTCTCTTAAAAAATTTCTCAGGAAAGCTGCTGGCTGCTAAATACTGCTGGATGCCATGCCTGATAGGACTTGGGCACTAGAGAAGCTGAGAAGCCATCCATACTACAGATCCTCAGTGCTGGAGAAGCCAAATGTGCTTGCTGCATAAGACTTCCAAGTGAGCACACCTGACCCGGGAAGGAAAGGCTGCTCCTGCAAATCTTATCCAGCATCAGCTATTGACATAGCTTACAGCCAGCTGGCAAAGGAAAAATATATTTAGAGTGTCATATCCATTTTTACAGAGCAGACAAAGAAGGTAAATTTCAAGATGAGAAGTATTAAGGTGATAACTGACATGAATATCTAAAAGAAAATTAATTATGTGCTTTTGTTTTTCTTTCTCTGTTTACTTTCATGATCTTCTACAGACACTAGGAGTAGCACTTGGTCCAAAAATATGGTTTTCTTGTAAAAAATAAGAACAATCAGGAGTAATTAAGAATATCTGGATTGTTTTTCCAGAAAAAGTCTTGGAATGTTGCTTCTAGATTCAGGGTAAATTAAGTATGAGTACCTTTGGTTACTAATTGCAGAATACTCAGTTTGGCCGCAAGTAACAGGATAGACTACTAATGGTCCCAAAACAAATAACTGTAGATTTTTCTCACATGAGACAAAGTCGTGAGGGAAGTAGTATCAGGCATTCATTTGGTAGGTGAGACACTTCGGGGCTGCCATATCTGTGATCCTCCTGGCCTTTTCCTCATGCATGCCACATGAGTATGTCATCTTCAGGAACTATATCTGCAACCAGAGCAAAAATAAGATAAAAGTATATGAGAGTAGTTAGGTCTGATTTAACTTTTAAGACCAAAGGGAAACTATTTTACAGAAGCCCACAGCAGACTCATTAACCAGAACTAGGTCGAACAACTACCCTTCTTCAGGATTCTGGCTGGGACAGCAAATTGTAAACCATGTCAGTCTCCACAATGGAACCTGTAGGGAAAAATGGGGTTTGGGGATCTTCATTTGGCAAGCCAATAAATAGTATCTTCTTCACAAGAGTTTCTTTGAGGATTTAACTATATCCCTAAAATAACTTAGCCAATGATTTTAAAAAGAATACAGTAAAAACAATTGGGGGAGAGTTAGTCAGCAGGGTAATAGCCACTTCCAAAATGACCATGTTCTAATTCCTGGAACCTGTGACTATATTAGGTTATGTCACAAAAGGGAATGAAGACAGCCGGTGGAATTTAGGTTGTGAATCTGTTGACCTTAACGTAAAGAGACTATGCTGGGTTATCCTGGTGGTCTCACAAATGCAATCACAAGGGCCTTATCAGAGGAGGAGGAAGACAGCAAGGGAGGATCAGATGGTGATGTGTCTATGAAAGAATGTTGCTAGAGATGCAGTGCTACTGCCTTTGAAGATGCAGGAAGGGGCTCATAGCCAAGAAATGTGGTCAGCCTTTGAAAGCTGGAAAATGTAAGGAAATAAGAGTCTCCCCTAGTGACTACAAAATGGAATGCAATTCTGTCAACACCTTGATTTTAGCCCAGTGAGACCTGTGTTGGACTTCTTATCTACAGAATTGTGAGATAATAAGGTTCTGTAATTTTAAATCACCAAATATGTGACAATTTGTCAGAACAGCAATAGAACACCGGGGAGAAATACAGTGTAGATACAAATTGGGATAGATTGAATTTTTTCAATCTTTCAACTACATATTGGGCTCTTCTTTGTGATGTTTTCCAGAAACATTCATTTATATATCAGATGGATTCAAAGTTTAGATATGGCCAACTAAAATTCTAGAAGTGTATTAAGTCCATGCATAATTATTTATTTTCTATTGGAGAACCACAGTGAAGGTATATCATTGGATAAATTAGACATTAAAATCATGCTTAGCTGACACAAAGATACCTGGATACTTGTTATTAAGTCTTTTTAAAATTTTTTTATCATCATAACAATCTACCCTATTTTTAGCATATAAACAGATACATTCAAAATGTTTAATAAGGAGGTTTCATATTAGTGGTAATGTTTTTAAAGTGGTTTCCATCTGTGATTCAGCATTAAAGGAAGAAAAAAAAACCTCAGTGGCAGATGTATTTACCATGTGGTTGTATACATTATTTTATAGACAAGTTTTTTCCAGATGTTGGGTAGCTTTGATGTTACATACATTAAAAAAATATTCATAGTCTCTGAGACTCTGTGAACTATAATATTAAAAGGAATAACATAACTAATAAATAACATAGACTTTATAACTTAATATTACATGTTTTTTTTTACATTGAGTAAAATTTAATGCCTGAAATGTAATTCCTGAAAATAAAGTTGCAATAAAAATATTTTAAGGGGCGCCTGGGTGGCTCAGTTGTTAAACGTCTTTGGCTCAGGTCATGATCCCAGGGTCCTGGAATCAGACTCCACATTGGGCTTCTTGCTCAGTGCAGAACCTGATTCTCCCTCTCCCACTCCTCTTGCTTGTATTCCCTCTCTCACTGTGTGATAAATAAATAAATAAACAAACAAACAAACAAATAAATAAATAAAATCTCAAAAAAGTATTTTAAATATTACATTCCCATACAGGAACTTTGTACATCTTAAGAAAACATTTTAAAAATAGAGCATATATCACTATATAGTAAGCCTAACCGTGCTTTGTCAATTTCTTTCTTTCATAGAATATATATCTCCTCCTGTCCCAAATGGGTTCTTTTTTTGAGGGGGGTATAGCATATAATTTTTATTCTGACCATAACAAATAACAACTGTTATACTTTGTGAAAATATAAAAATCATAAAAAAATAGAAAAAGGATCATTGCAATTCTAGGTACAAACTATTAAAATTTTAGCACATTTCCTTCCAGTGCATTAAAATAATTTTTATACTTAAGATTGTGTCATATAGTGTGGACAACTTTTAGGTGCTAGATACATTCTGACATGACTTGAATTCTTTGCTCTATCTTTTATTTTCATGTAGAATTTGGCAAGTCATATGCTTCTTTAAATCATTTTTTTCTCATTTGTGAAATGGGTATGATATTAAAAAATATGTAGGATTCGGGAGTTTTTTTTGCAAGATAGACACAAAATCAATTGTGGTGAGACCTGAAATTAAAGAACAGTGTTCTCAGCTAGTAATTGAAAAGCAAAAAAGTAAAGCAAAGTTTGTATTGGTGATAAAATTTAGAATATATAGTACTTGGGGCGCCTGGGTGGCTCAGTTGGTTACGCTACTGCCTTCGGCTCAGGTCATGATCCCGGAGACCCAGGATGGAGCCCCACATCAGGCTCCTTGCTTGGCAGGAAGCCTGCTTCTCCCTCTCTCACTCCCCCTGCTTGTGTTTCTCTCTGTCAAATAAATAAATAAAATCTTTTTTAAAAAAAAGAATATATAATACTTTATTTTTTATTTATACATACACATACACGCACATCTCTTCTGGAAATGTGTAATATAATTTAAATAAATCAATCAAAATGACTTTTCTGACTCTATATTATCATTGGTTTTGGATTTATGTAATCCCATGAAGAAAGTTGGACTATTGGACACGTTTAAATTCACTATATTGCTACTATTAATAATAATGACAGTTGTAATGTAAGCACCCAGTATTTTTACAGCAGACTGAGCTGTTTTCTAAGTGCTTCATATGTATCATTAGCTCCTTTAAGTTCACAGCAATGCCATTAGGAAGTACATTACTATCCCCTGACTGCACAGATGAGGGAAGGCAAGCACGAGAACATAAATAATTTGCGTAAGGTGAAACAATACAATTAGTAAGCAGATAAGGTAGGATACGATAACGTATGATAGTACTCATTTTGTATTTATTATTTAATTATGTGAATGGTTGGATTAGGGAACAATATGAGTAAACTACTAAATATAGACTGTTAGTTAAAATCTTAGTTCATATATTTTATATGATTCATAATAGTTGATGAGATGTGAGCTGAAATTTGTACTAATGCATTTTCTATATAAATAGCTAAAAGTATAGCAATATTTCTATTACAAATCAAATGCTGCTGCGAAACTTGTATTTATTAAATAAATGCACTGATAATTTAAAATTTGTAAAATCACTGATATTTTCTTTGGGCAAATAAATATTTGGAAGATCCTGTAGATAATGGGATGCTTTGCCCAAGGGATAAAATATTGAAAATATTTTCTAGATAAGTGATAGTATGCTTTAACATACAGCTACCTCCCATGCCCACATAACATTCATGACTGGCTAGCGGGTCCTATTCCGATGCTAAGACTGGTATCGTAATTATTTAAAATGGGCCTTCAGTGGAATGAAAACAAGAATATAGGAGGGAAAAATTATTTCCTGACATGGAACTACCAAATTAGAGTCATAGATTTCTGCCCTATGCATGCTGAATCTTATATCCTGACATGTCATGTTGATACCGAATGATTTTCCGTATGGTGCAAACCTCTAAGGGAAGCTTTCACAATTAAAGAAGAAAAGCTTTGGGAAACAACCAATTTTTAAAAAGTAAAGTTATCCATACTCTTCTAACTTTAGCCTACTTTTATTTCTAGGGCTTGAACAGAATATGTGTTATTCTAAATTAAATGGTACTTGCATTTCAGTTAATGTCTTAAAATCTGTGCTTTCATTTGGCAAAAATGATATGCCCTTACCTATAATAGATATCCTTATTCTCTTTTAGCATCTCAGTTCAGTTTTAAGGAGAAAATATCAAATTAAACTGTTAACCCAATGTTACCTCTCCTCTATAGCACTTCTTTGTGTTTTGCTTTTCTTTGTTAAGAAAAATTACCCAAATTTGAAATATAACAAGTGGATGGTCTTCACTTCTTCCAAATCTTGCATACATTTTCAAGTTTTATTTTTAACAGTTTCACCCCCCATTTTTAAAAATTATATGAGAAAGTACTTGTATTTGACTTATTATTTAACATTTTATTTGAGCCCTGGAAACTGTTAACTGTAATAGGTGAGATTTTTTATTTTGGTCTGGTAGAAAAGATAACCAGTTTTCAGTCTTTATGAGCCAGGACCATAAAGTAAAAATCTTTATAAAAGCAAATGTACTGGGATTACAGACATAAGCTAGTTTTAAATCAAGTAGCAATTTTATTTTAGCATTCATTGCACCAACTCTATAAATCCTTGGTTCTCAAGTTCTCCTTTTAATTAGTCTTATCACCTTATTCATTACCATCTGAATTTTAAAATTAAGTAGAGTTTTTGACAGATACTTAAAATTTATATGGAAGACAGGCTTCAACTTTTTGAGAACATTTCTCAATATCTTTTTATTATTTAAAAAAAAATTTCCAATGTTTACCCATTGAATGAGTTTTTCTAGCTCTTGGAGTGGTAAGCATTCTATTTTTTGATCTAAGCATCTGTCTTTATGAGCCAGGACCATAAAGTAAAAATCTTTATAAAAGCAAATGTACTAGGATTACAGATATAAAAATATTGTCAGAACCAGTTTGTCAGCCACCTAGTTTTTGATACAGAGTTGCAGATCATTTTTATTTTTATTGTGGTAAATGTACATAACAAAGTTTACTGTTGTAATGATCGTTAATTGTACAGTTCAGTGGTAGGAAATATGTTCAATTATTGTACAACCATCACCACCACCCATTTCCAGAATAGAGATACAGCTCATTTTAGACCCAGATTAGTATTGCAGAGCTTGTATAACCCTCTCATTTAATATACTCACTTATAAGTGAGTTTTGGTATTACCAAAAATTGAAACCAATTTCAAATGTAACAAAAAGCCTCATCAGGGAGTACATTCCTAGTTTTGTTTTCTTTAGCTTACCAAAAAGAAAAAAAAATAATTCAAATGGAAATCACCAAAAACTGACCACACTTTTACTCTAAGGAAAGTGGAAAACTTCCAGATTTCACTTAGAAGCACACATGATCATCGAATTCTTGAAATTAGCCCCCTCAGATGGGCATGAGAAGGAATCTCTGTCATTAATAGTATTCTTTTCTTCCATCATTTCCAACAGCGGCTTTATGTTTCTTCGGCTTCTATTCTGAGTCTTTGTTGAAGTTCCTTGTACAAAAAAAAAAAAAAAGAAGTTCCTTGTACAGCTAATTTCCAGGTTGCTGAAGTCCTTCCTAACTTTTGACCTTTACATTTGCCATGCATCATTCTACTTTCCTCAAACATATTTCTCACCAAAGTGGTTGTACGTGTGTCCTTTTTTCTCCCATTAATATTTTACTAGGCTGCAAAGAGATATATTCACATATTGCAGAAGCTTAGCTAGTAAGTTGTTTTAATTTTATTTACCTCTTATTATACCTCCTTATTGTGGGCCCTTGGAAGTTGCATGAATAGGACCTTTGTCGATGTAAGTGTAACACTGTATTTTTCTTAAAAGCTGGCAGACGTCATGTGGACCCCCAAGAGAAGTGAGCATATAGTGATTCTGGACTTTTAAAGGTGTATGAACTTGAAAGGAGTCAATAAAAGAACTGAAAACATGGGGGCACTAGCATGAAAAAGCATCCTTGGCCAAGTTGAGACTGAGGAATAAGGTGATTTCCTGTCAAATAACTGCATCGTCCGTATAGGGACCTGTACTATCAAATGTCGGTTCCACTTCAGTGTGGAGGAAACAGATCAAAGGAGAAACCATCCCAAACTAACAGTCTTTGTCTTGGGTCCGGAAGTCAGAACAGAAGTCTTTTTAGACACCAACCCATAGGTTCTTTGACAGTTAGATAGAAGAGGGAAACATCCGATTTCCTTCTCTTAGGGAATGTGGGAACCCAAATGATTACCCGAAAACAAATTGCTTGCTGAAATTCACAAAGAAATGCATTCCAAACATTAAGTCTCATGCTCAGAAGACAGTTCTAAGGGCTTGCATTTCTAGGAGTAGCCTTTCCATAGTCATCAAAGGTTTTAACTAAATAACACTCACTTTCATACATGAGCTCTGGTATATTTGCTAAAGCTTGTGTAATATTTTGAAATCATACTTAATATCTATGTCCATATTCATCATTTTGTCTAAAAAGAATACCTTTTAAGCTGTTCTAGGATTTCTCTGTGTTTCCAATGCTTATCTTCTGTATTGATAGGGCTTGCCACAGCAGGGCAAAGAAGAAAAATAACAAAATAAAAGAGAAAGAATTAAAATGGGGATGAGTGAGTATAAAGGGAGCAAATCCTGGTGTCTCAGGGATTTTCTCCCAACCAAGGATCTATTCTATTTTTTTTTAATTTTCTGTTTCTTAGTATTTTTTTTTGTTTCTTAGTATTTTAATGCCACAAATTGTTTCTTCTAGATATTTCTAGTCTTCTTTTCTCCCTTTTCTTTCCCTCATTTAAATATGATAGCTCAGAACAGTCCACAGTTTAATATCATAGCACATAATAAAAACCATATCTTTAACACAATCTAAGTTTATCGGGAAATAGCACTTAAGGGACCAGGTAAGGAACACACTCTGTCTTCTTTCTTGAGATACTAGCCTTGCTTGTGTAATCTAAAAGCGAAGCAGCTATGTGGAACATTTTAGACTAGTGAGATGATATACAGAATTTCAAAAGCTTTGAGGAATTATTTTTGGGGATGTTAATGTCTTACATTTACTTACAGATATAGATAGTTTTTTAGAAATGGAGAGAATACGGGACATATTTAGAAACTATGGCCAATGAACAGGCTATATGATTTCACAAACATTTTGTTTTAAAGCTCAAGTTCCTTATCTTAAAAAATGGAGATAAGAAGGCAAATGATGGATTTTGGAGCTCAGACAAGATACTCACATATCAAAGGGGATTATCCTATATAGATTCACTTGCCTAGACCTGTTTTCCATTACCTAAGCACTCCAGGCTTCTTATTTGCCCATTCCACCTTCCTCTTTTCAGAGAAATAAAACAATGTTTAACTTCTCTTCAGTAAGGATAATATATAATTAATAAGCGTGTTATGTGGTTGTAAGGGGACAGACATTAGGAATAAACAAAGGGGAATAAATTTATGGGCAAAATTGACATTATAGAGTTCATAGATTCTGGTTTGCCAAGGAGAATGGCTATAAATTTTGGTGATGTTTTATTGGGTTTCAGTTATACTGGCTCTGGATAGCCAAAACAAAGAGCTCGAAAGAGAAATGAAAATTAAAATTTGTATATAAGGGAAAAACAAACCTCAAATTAGAACTGTCAATTTTTGTTTCCATAGTCTGAATTAAGAAACAGTCTTAGATGTCACTTTCTGAAGAAAGACCGGTTGGGTCACTCTACTTAAAGATGAGGTATGTGGTTTGTTTTTTTTTTCTTTTTTCTTTTTCTTTTTATTTATTTATGTTTAAAGATTTTATTTATTTGACAGAGAGAAACACAGCCAGAGAGGGAATACAAGCAGGGGGAGTGAGAGAGGGAGAAGTAGGCTTCCCGCCAAGCAGGGAGCCCGATGCAGGACTCAATCCTGGGTCTCCGGGATCATGACCTGAGCCGAAGGCAGTCGCTCAACCAACTGAACCACCCAGGTGCCCTTTTTTTTTTTCTTTTTTAAATACAGATGAATGTCCATATCTATTGAAGGCCCCTCCTTGGCCTTAAACAATACTTGGAGCTTTAACAGGTATCAAGAGTGTAGGTCTTGGCTAAAGTAAAGATTCTAGGGAAAAGAAAAACTTTTTACAGTCACAACTTTAAAGCCCTAAGGAGACAATTACTTGCTGCATTGTATCTTGTGTTTCAGTGATGTCTGTGAAAGATTCTAATTCCAGACCTAGAAGAATGGCAGTAGATTGGTTGCATTTAGTTTGACTCCTTCTCGACTAAAACCATGGACAGACTAATCTTGAAATAAGGTTGAAAAATAATCATACTCAGTTATTTAGTGAATATTCATTGAGCAACAACCATGTACCATGAATCATTCTAGACACGTGACACATCAGTAAACAAAACAGAAGAACCCAGAAAACATACAGAATTGACTTCTAAATGGTAACATCCATAGTCAGAGAAATTGGAAACATCTTTGCAAGACTGAGGCACTTATATGAAATAAGAATCTAAATGTATTTGTGAAAAGACCAAGAATGTCAGTAAGTAAAATCAAAGAAATATTTTTGAGATTTGAAAAGTCCTAGAGCAGTGAAGTACCCAGGTAATGTTTGGTCTTGAGAAAATGTACTTTAAAAATGTGTGGTATTAGGACTCCAAAGAAAGACATAGGAATGATGACACAAAGAAAATCAGGGAAGACAATGATTGCAGGAGTCCAAGTTGTGGTTAAATACAATGAATGATGGGAAAGTATCTCCTGAATACTAATTCACCTTTAATTCAACACTGAAATGCCAAAAACAGAGAGCTAAAAGGGGAAACAAATTAAAATATGAATATAGACTGGGAAGAGCACCTCAAATTAGAACAACAGGTGTTCCCATGCCCCCAAAAGTTGAGAAAGCAGTGGGAATTTAAAGGTCTCTTTCTGAGGGAAGATAAGACAGTTATTCCTCTTCAAAAGTATGACATAGGCCGAGTATAAAAATGAACTACTTCTGGGACATTTCTCTCAATAAACTGCCTCAACATGGTGGATTTCATTCACCTGCAGATGATCTGAGATACTGCTGAGGCGAAAGCCAACCCTCTATCTCTGCCTACCCTCTATCACCAACACAGCAATGATCTGTGGCAACACTAATTGTATTCTAGGGATAATATTTTGTTTTCTGGAGTGAATATTATTCCTAGAATTTTTTGTAGGAGGTACACATTGGATTATTTTCTAAATTTAGTGGATGTTGAGCCGTGCAGTGATAATCTTTTGAGGCTAATGTTTTTAGACTCTTCAAATGTTTGGCCCATGAAAGGCTTGGCAATAAACTCGTGAAAGAACCACAAATAACTGAAGGGAGAGAACACAGACTGTAGCTTCTGGGAAAAACCACAACTCTACTTGGTTTTAAGAAACACTCTAGCTGAGATTAAGCAAAATGCAAAATATAAAATACAAAATAGGGGTGGGTAGAATTTGGCCATCAAGCTCTCTAAATTCATAGATTAAAATAATTTAATATTTGACTTTGATTCCTTTTCACTTTAAAGTAACAATCAGTGTGATTTTTGATATTTAATTTCTCCTTGTGAATTTGATAAGGGAAAACATCATTTTATCATTAGGATTTCTTCATGAGGTTTATCTTAATGTTGTTGCTTTGGTTTCATAATCTCATAGGCTATATTGGACAAAATAACTAGCCATAATTTGGAAGGGAAATGGAATAAGGGATTTATTTTTAGTCTTGAGTAAAAAGTGGCCTTGGGATGATTTTCTTTCATTTGCTATTTTTATTCATCTCAGAAACTTCTGGGACCTAAATGTATGCCACCCACAGTGGCTAACATTTGGGAGTTTCTTGCAGAAGGCTGGATCAGTGTCCTGAGAAATCACTGGTATCTTTCTAGGATGATGGACCATACTTCTGGTATACCATTGACTTCATGGTTAAGCTCAAATGATTAAGACAGCAAAATGATCTTAGGGAGAAATGACCTTTCCCTTAATACTAGCTTCTATACAGAGAGATTTCCCTAAATATGCTTGCTTCTTTTCTTACATTTTTTTCTTCTTTTTTTAAAATGAATAAAATTATCAAGTGTACAGGACAAAATGAGGAAAATAAGGATGGCAGGATGACTTCTTATTCCTCTTCACAGAAGAAAAATGAGTAAATTAGCATCAGGGTTGAAATTTCTTTTTCTTTTTCTTTTTTTAAAAAATTTTATTTATTTAAGAAAGAACACACAAGTGGAGGGGGAGGAGCAGAAGAAAAGGAACAAGAAGACTCCCTGCTGAGCAGGGACCCCTCCCCCCCCAACAGCAGCCTCCATCCCAGGGTCCCAGGATCATGACCTGAGATGAAGGCAGCCATTTAACCACTTAATCAATTGAGTCACCCAGGCACCCCAGGGTTGGAATTTCTTGACTGAGTATAGAAAATTCAGAAATGACTATGTGAAGGGAATTTGCTATCTATCAAACTCCTTCCATCCTCACTCAACCAGTAAGAGTATATCACTAGAAATACCTTTTCAATTGTGCTAGGGCCAAGACTGGTGATTAGGGAAATGGTTATACTGTTTGATTGTCCTAATACACTTAGGAGTTTTAATGAGAATAAGCCTCCACTTTCTAATATTTCTTGTTCTCAGTGATATTAGAATGTAGGTAGGGAAGCAGGATATGAATTTTTGGGCTCCCTCAAGACCCTAACATTTTATATGGAACTGAGGCCTGTGTGTATTCTACCTCTTTTCCACTTCTAAGTTTCTCTCCCATTAAATCTGTTACATCTTCATGTAGTGATGTGTGTCTGTGACCCTCTTGCATGACATTGCATGATAAATATACACCCTGGAATTATAGAAATCCAATTTATCTATCATCTATCTATCATCTATTATCTATCATCTATCTATCTATCTATCTATCTATCTATCTATCTATCTATCTATCATCTATCTATCATCTATCTATTATATCTATCTATGTATCTATCATCTATCTATCTATCATCTATCATCTATCTATATCTATCATCTATCTAATATCTATCTATTATCTATCTAATCTATCTATATATCTGTAAATATATATGACACTGATAGAATATCTGAGATGTGTCACTATCCAAAATCCTCTAGGCCACTAGGGAGCATCTTTCTCTCCTGTCACTTTTAATGATGGCCTCATGGGCCACATGGCCTAATGTACTATTCAGAATGGCATAAGTTATGGACAATAAAAACAAACAGAAACTTTCATTACTTAAAACAACAAGGTTAATTTCTTTACATGCCACATGTGTGTCATGGGCAAGCAAGAAAGTTATGCTTGTTATAGTGGTCTAAAGATCCAAGCTGATGAAGTCTTTATTGTAACATATGATTCCAGAATTGCAGGCAGTGAAAAGCAAATGTGGTAAACCACATTCAAACTTTCAGACTAGATGTGGAACGGGTCACTTTGACTCATATTTCCTTGCCAAAGCAAGTCATATGGCCATGCTTGAATTTAATAGGTTTGGATGTCTAATTCTCCAACTGGGAGAATCACCAAATATTTTTGTGTCCACATTTTTGGGGTCCTCATATCCTTTGATAGTGACTTCTGCCACTTTGACACATTTTCAACCCTTTATTGCTTTTATTTATCATATTTCTTATTATAGTGGGGAAAATACCCTCCATCTTCTCTGTGTCTTGTTTTTTTACCTAAAAAGAGATGCTTTATGCTCTGAAACTTGAATCTAGATTCTTTTCATTGTTGTCGATCTCGATTCTCTGCAGACTTCCTTGCACATATTTGGCACATCAACTCTAGAAGTTTGTTGTCTTCTGCTATGCAATGTATTTAGGACTTATAATTTACTTTGGGAATTCAAGATTCACAAGAAAAAAGTTGTATGATTATCATCTCAAGCTAAAATTTAACATTTAGAAAATCTAATATTCACTTTAATCTATTCTTCTCTGTAGAATATCTTCCATAGTCCCTTTTGCACTATCTTATAAGTCACTATTTAATACTAACAGAACTTATAGCAAAATACTTAACTTAAAGTAATTGGAATATATCAGAATGCCATAATTCATAAAAATAAAAAGTGTTGGAAACTATCTGGGGAGAGAACTTAACTTGCATTAAGGCTGCAATATGTTTGGAAAAGAGTAATACACACTATGCTTAAATGAAACTATTAGAAACATGGAGGGAAAAATGAAACCTTTATTTCATCCCAATTATGTAAATTTTAAAATAATTTTTCAAATGCATAGGACCATCTTCAGGAAAATTTGAGATTATATCTTTGTCAAGATGGTTTGAGGACTGTCAGAAAATTCAACCTTATATAAATGACAGTGCAGCACCATTTGAAAAGACCCACAAAAAGGATTTATTGTGAAGAATATGTATGTCTTCTTCATATTCAGTAGTTTTGTTCTACTACCATGAAGCTACCAATTTTATACTATCTTTGTGAAGAGGATAAATGACCTCCTAGCATCAAATCCATTCAACAGTTTGAAATTTGAGCCTCTATTTCTAAAACTAAAATGCCAGTACATTGGGATGCCTGGGTGGTTCAGTAGTTAAGTGTCTGCCTTTGACTCAGATCATGATCCTGGAGTCCTGGGATGGAGCCTGACATCAGGCTCCCTGCTGGGTGGGAAGCCTGCTTCTCCCTCTCTCACTCTCCCTGCATGTGTTCCCTCTCTAGCTGTGTGTCTCTCTGTCAAATAAATAGAATCTTAAAAAAAATAAATAAATAAAATGCTAGTACATTACCTGCTAGAGTTTTTTCTTTTTCTTTAAACACACTTGTAACAGTATTACATAGAGGTAATATGTCAATATCTGTCAAAGATCATTTTCTTAAAGGCAGGAAATATGAAACACCACATAAAGATCAACCAAAATAGGAAGAATTTTGAGGTGGAAATCTAGCAAAAGCATAACATTTGAAGCTTATTTTAAAATGTAATCTGAAGCTTACATTTAAGCAGTAAGATTTTTAGACTTTTTCTAGTTTTCCCTCAGAATTTTTTCATGTTTAAAATGCTCTATAAATGAGAAAATAAAAACTTCCATTTATGAACCTGAAGGGGTCTTACGTGTACTGTTTGTTCCATACATTTCCTCATTTATGAAATTTGTAAGAAAACATTCCATCCCTGGAAATCTGGACTGCTGGCAAAAGCAAAGTAAAAGCTATGTTGGCAGAAGAATTTTTTTTATGATACTTCTCAGATTGCAATAAAAAATAATGATGATTCTAGTTATCGATTGTTAAAGATATTATGATTCATAAGGCTTAAATAAAGCCCCTGTAAAATATGGTTTGGGAGGAGGGAAAAACAACCCATTTTTGAAAGATCATTTATTTTCTTTCCATTCAATGCTGGGTTATATCATCATCTTCTGCTATAATGCTTATAACTCTCATTAGGTAATTATGCACTTGTATTAGGATATAAGAAATAGTGTGATTCATGACACTGTTTTTAAGACAGGCTTCCAATTTGAGGAGTATGAAAGAAAGCAAGACCCTGTCCTTAAGAAACTCACATTCAGAACAATGAATCATGGAACACTACATCAAAAACTAATGATGTTATTGTAAGGTGACTAACATAAAAAATTAAAAAAAAAGAAAGAAAAGAAACTCACATTCAAACTGAGGAATCACAGATGTTTTTCACTGGCCCGAATAGAAGTTCTATTTCCTAATTTAAATCTAAAGTAGATATCACTGTAAAAATTAGTTACATAAATACTGCTAACCTCTTTAAATCAATTCTGCATTTGGTGGGGAAGTTCACTTTTCTGCTACCTTCGATAATTTCTTGAAAATTGATTTTTATTTGAGCCCAAATTGTTTCAGTTATATTTACCATTTTATTTCCAGAAACAGCACAGCATAATCTATTTGTAAATTTCTTTCTTTATTTTTTTCTTTTTTATGGAGGGGGGAGGGGGAGAGAGAGAGAGAGAGAGAGAGAGAGAGAGAGAGAGAGAGAGAGAGAAAGAGAGAGAGAAGAGGTGGGGCAAAGGGAGAGTTTCAGAGAGAGAATTCTCAATCAGACTCTGTGCTGAGCACAGAGCCCTACAGGGGACTCGAAGCCAGGACTCTGAGATGATGACCTGAGCTGAAATCAAGAGTAAGCTTCTTAACCAACTGAACAACTCAGGCTCCCCAATATACCTCCATCCTTTATGCACCAATCATATATTTATATCTCCAACCCACTACTGGCCATATGGTCTTGTTAGCACCGAGTTCCTTCAACAATCCTTATTATGCTATATTAAGATCTTTTTTTTTTAATTACTCTGGATGTCTTTTCTTTAGACAGGCATTCAAAATTAGACAAAGCCTTCTGAAGCCTGCAGAATACAAGTTATTAATGTATATATTTTCTTCATACTTATATTAAGCTTATGGCTGAATGAGTATCTCTATATTTTTCATTTACAGTACTGTATCTCAATCATGCTGTCTATGTAACTAGTTTTGAAACCTATCAACTTTACAGTCGTGCTAAAACTTTTGCTAATTTCAAAAAAGTGATCCTGCATGATAAATTCTTGAACCTGTAATCTGTGCTATTTTCTTTACTTCCTGGCTTTTTTTCATCTGAAAAGTTCATGCTTTTTTTTTTCTTAGTTCTTAAAATTAGAAGTTTGGATTATAAAAGCACTGTTGGTTAGTAGGAATAATGGTGTAAATACATTGATTTAAAAGTATTTTATAGGATTCATAAGATAAGATGGTCCTTTCAGATATCTCCACTTGTCTTGGACTGGGTGAGACCGTGAAGCTGTTAAAAGCTACCAGCTGTGAGAAGGATGAGTTCTTAGATCAAGGATAGGAGATGTTAGCCAGAGAGCACTTGCTGCTCTAGTGAGTGAGAACAGACTGTGTGTAGAGATGGGGGACCTCCAAGACAAGTGAGGCCTTGACTGATTTGATAATCCACTGCGAAGCAAAAGGCCGCATGTGGAGGTCCTTCTTTGACGATCCAGAGGGAAATCCTGAGGAGACTGAAGAGTTCTTTTCCTGCTCTGCCCAGAAAGCTGTTCTCCAGATTTAACAGAGATGCTTTAGCTCTGATGAAGTGACAAGCTTGGAGGCAGAACAGCAGACGCCAAAGCTGTAAATGGCTGGCCTGGGGCCCTAGATGGCAAGGGTCCGGCTCCTTTGAAAGTCAAAGATTTTCTACGGAAGCATGATAAAAACCAAGTTTTTGTCAAACTGTTATTAAAATTAGGAGTGGTATAAGTTGCGACTAGTTCTTTCAGATCTTGTTTCAAGCTTTATCTTATGTGTATAGGCTGTGAAGCAGTGTTTAACTTACATTATATATATTTATGATAGCTCTCTAAAATTACATTTAGGAATTTGCAAAGCTATGTCTATTAAAGAAATCTGGAGTTTGATAATATTTTAAGCCTATCAAGTAGCACCATTCACCAGTGTTAATTAAATTGCAGTGTATGGCAATATGATTTCTCAAAGGGTATAAGTAATTAAGAAATACAGGTTTATAGAGAAACAAAACATTACATCTGGGATTAAGAAATTGGTCCGGGGAAGTTGTTAAAAATCCTTAAATAAATTGTAATTTAGTTTTCTTCGTGAAATGTGTGCAAACTTAATTTGTCCTCTATCTTCCTTCTTTCTCAGGGATAAACAGTATGTATAATCACCACCTCCAAAACAAAATTGTTTAAGAAAAGTGGTATAAGGAACTGTTTGTTGGAATGGTAAGACTTTTGAGCTGGAAGAGTAGGTGGATATAGATCATCTGGCCCATTTTATATTTCAGATGAGAAGAGTGAGGCCGAGAGAATCGCCTTGTACAAGATCTCATAAAACAGATAGTCACAGTGGGAGTGTCCAGGATTTCGTCCAGTAACTGGCCGACTGAGGAATATGGAAGTTTATCCAAAATATTTAACAACCACCACAAAAGCCTTGCTGAAACTTCTAAAATGTTTGTGATAAAATATTCAAATTTGACCCACTTAACTCTTTGATAAAATATGTTATAAGGGTCCTCTGAGCTTTGAAGTTTATAGATCAAAATGCCTAGAGGTTGAAGACCATGTGACCAAGTCCCAGAGCTGCACCAGAATTCAATCCCAGGCTTAGTTAACTTGAAGCCACATGGAGTAACTTTTCTTTCAAGATGGAAACACCATGGTGCTTCTCATTTTTTATGTCTTTTTCCCAATGTGATGTAAAATGACACAAAGCTATCAGGCAATCAGGGACCTGCCAAAACAGGTGTGGGTAAGGGAGAGCAGAAGTGATACTTAACAGGAAGAAAGTAGTTGATACTACTTTTCAAAAGTTGTTTCCTTTGAAGAGATTTATCTAATTTCCCAGACATGATGCTCTGAATAGCATGTAAACAGCTGGATATTTTCTTGAAGATAGTTATTTTATGAACCTAGTCTTTGGCCTTTTTGATTAATCCCAAAATTTATATTGGAAAATAATCTAAAAATAATTAAATAATCCTTGAATAATTGTAATTATGAGTATGAGTGCATGTTGTATTTAAATAAAGCCAGAATCTCTGGGATGTCAACTAGGAACCTGAGTTTTAACAACAGTTAAAAATAATTAAACAGTTTTAATTTTAACAACAGTTTAAAAATAATTAAATAATCCTTAAATAATTGTAATTATGAGTATGAGTGTATGTTGTATTTAAATAAAGCCAGAATCTCTGGGATGTCAACTAGGAACCTGAGTTTTAACAACAGTTCCATGTGAATATCAGAATTCAAAGCAAATGAAAAATCCAAAAAACCTTGCACATATATATATATATATATATATATATATAGAGAGAGAGAGAGAGAGAGAGAGAGACATAAAAAGAATATATGTGATCAGATGCCCACTGTCAATTTAATCTTTTACTGGGAAACAAAATAATGACTTTACCCAGAGGGTGTTGTTAAAAATGTGGTCCCTGGAAAGGACAGCACGGGCAGTGTTACATTGTTTAAAAAACAAATTCTCTGGTCCCAGCCCAGATCTACTGAATCAGAATCTCTGGGATGTCAACTAGGAACCTGAGTTTTAACAACAGTTCCATGTGATTCCTATGCATGCTCAAGTTCAAGAAGCCCTGATGCAGAGCATCTGACACTTTTTGTCCTCTGTAAAACTATATTTATCAGGGCCAGGTGCTGAAAGCAGGTGTAAAACCAACAATCCTATTGTTAGAAATAGTAATTTTATGAAACGAAAAGATGAAACTGCTCCATTGGGTATCTTTGTAATGGCAACAAATATGGAAATACAACCTAGTTAATTTAAAGAATATTTTTAAAGTAAAGTAGGTAAATTACAGCATTAATTCATCTGGAAGGGAATTGAAGAGTATGGGTGTGTGTTGTATTTAAATAAAGCCTTTCTGGGGGCACCTGGCTGGCTCAGTCTGTCAGGTATTTGACTCTTGGTTTCAGCTCAGGTCATTTGTCTCAGGGGTCCTGGGATTGAGCCCTGCATCTGGCTCCTCACTAAGCCTGGAGTGTGCTTGAAAGATTCTCTGCCTCTTCCCCTCCCCCTGTGCTCTGTCTCTCTCTCAAATAAGTAAATATTTTTTAAAAAGCCTTTTTTGTTTTAATAAAAGGATTTTTATAATTACAGAGCAATAAATATAGTCAAAATTTATTATTTTAATTGTAAATTTTCATATTTCAAATATATTCATTTACATTAAAACAATAGCTTGTTTTAATTTTGAAGGATAATGTCACCTTTGCCATCTGCACTAGTTGTATCATGACACCTGACAATTTGGTGTGAATGTAATTCTTTAATTTAGACATGGCACCTATGCCCCCTTCTTCTTTTTCTGAAATAGGATTATACTGTACTTACACTTAGGTGAAATAATCTGGAAATGCTTCAAATATACTACCATCTGCTATGGTGTTTAAATTCTGAAAAAAAGCCAAACAACAACTTGTATCAATAAAAGAATGTTTCACTACTAGGTTTTAAACAGTGATTACAAATATCTTTTAAAGTACGTGATTAGAATAAACCTTAATACATACATGAAACTATTCTCCATTTGGTATACAGTAACAGTCAAATGTTTTCATTTACTGGGAAAGTTCCAATACAGTAACATTATCTGCATATATATTTGCATGCCCCACATTCATGCTGAGAAAGGATGAGCACACATTGGGCAGAGTTTCTGCTTGTTCAGCACAAGGACAATCATTTTACCTTTCGTAGGCCTTTAGGAGCAGAGCTACAGGGCAAGAGAATTGTCCAGTTGCCTGTCCGTTCAAAAAGGGATCACTTCTTTGGAAGGGGGCTTAGGATGAAGACCAGGGTGAAAGTCCCTTGTCTTTTCTCTTTAGCACTTGCTAAACTGCTGCTCGACTGCAAGTTGACTGTCTAAGGTCAATTCTTCTGATGTAGGAACAGATAAGGTTTTGATAAAAGTGATCAACCTATCGATCTATCTATCATCTAGATATCTATCATCTATTCATTTATTTATTTGACAGAGAGAAACATAACCAGAGAGGGAACTCAAGCAGGGGGAGTGAGAGAGGGAGAAGCAGGCTTCCAGCAGAGCAGGGAGCTGGATGCGGGGCTCTATCCTGGGACTCCAGGATCATGACCTAAGCCGAAGGCAGATGCTTAACAACCGAGCCACCCAGGCACCCCACAGGTGATTTATTTAAAAGAATGCTTATAGTATAACACAGCGAAAAAGTGGGAGAAGCAGGATAGAGAAGGAAAACAAGGTTTTAAAAAATGGCATACTTTCAGGGAGAGCCTCACCGAGGCCTGATCCTACAGAGCATCTCTGGAGTGTAAATGATGTCTCAGAGTTTTTTGTGTCTTAACGCATAGGACTTGAACTTGCGCACTTCCACACTAGTCAGTATCGGCTAAGGGTGCTGTAACCAGAGGACAAAGAGTGCTTGGTGAAACTTCCAAACATTTCCAGTTATTTGCATGTGTTGGTAGGTGAAGTTGCCCCAGCACACAAAAGAAATCCTCCAAAGAGAGTTGCAAGTGTGAGCAATGGACTAAAGTTGGGGGAGGGCCCCCCGGAATCAGTTAAAGGGAGTCAGTGGATCTGGGAAGGGCACCCACAGTGTCTGCTACAGTGTCTTTATATCTGAATTTCAAAATATTGTGGTTATTACTTGAACTAATATAGTGTTCAGTATAATAGGGAATGCATATTTTTAATACATACTGAATCCGGTCCAAATAAGGCTATCAGTTTTCTCAGAGACATTCTAAAACACATAAGTAATTATTACATTTGAAATTATTTTAATTAACTAGCTACAAGATTTAAAAATTACTATTTGGCTTTTATGTTTTTAATAATAAATTGGCTCATGCATTAATTTAAATTTGATGCTTTATAAGGGGAATATTTGTACAAATTTTGGATAATCAAAACTCTACAGTTGGAAGATTGTTTTTGCAAATTTAAGCCCTAAAACTTAAAAAAAAAGTGTTCTAATAAATACCATTTAAAATGTAAATGATCTGTATAGCCAAGGTTATGAGTTATCAAAAAGCTTTAATAGAATATATCGAAGAAAAGTAAAAGCTATTAAGAACAAGACTGCTCTTTTATATTCATCAAATAAACTTAGTAATTTAGAAATATACTTTGTACCTAAATGAAACACACACATCTGCACACACACACAATAACAAGTTAACCTAATGCTATCAGCTTAATCTTTAAACTTTATTTCCAATTATGGGGCATCTGGATGGCTCAATTGGTTAATTGTCTGACTCTTGGTTTCAGCTCAGGTCATGATCTCATGGTTATGAGATGGAACCTCACATCAGGCTCCGTGCTCATGGAGTGTGCTTGAGATGCTTTCCCCTTCCTTTGCCGTCCTCCTCTGCTCCTCACACAGCTTGCACACTCTCTCATTCTCTCTCTAAAATAAATAAAATTAAAAAAAACATTATTTCTAATTAGTTACTAAATTAAATTATATAACAAATATAAAATATATTAAAATATATAACATACAATTAAATATACATATAAATATATACCTCAGGATGTATTGATTGTACAAGACTTATCCATTTATTTTATTTGTTGAGTTGTTAGGTACAGAATAACATTTCTGTCCATGGGTACTAGAATTCCAGGAATGAATTATATTATTTAGGATTATCTTCTTACAAATAGGAACTTGAGACATTGAGAAGTCAGAAACTTTCCAGTAGTACTCAGCTAACAGAATCAGACTAGAATATAAATATTGTAACATTCAGGTTTTTCAGTATGGCATTTTCTCATCAAAGCTTGCCTGCTAATGCACTTTCCATATGGACAGAATTTTGAAGGTAAACATTTGTTTCCTTCATTTTCAATTCTGAAACAAAGAGGTTCCATTCTTAATTTTATAATGCCACTGATAGAATTACACAAGGAGAATTTTTAACTTAAAAGCTATATTTTGGGAGTGTCTGGTGGCTCAGTAAGTTAAGCGTCTGCCTTTAGCTCAGGTCATGATCCTGGAGTTTCAGGATGGAGGCCCGCATCTGGCTCCCTGCTCAGTGGAGAGCCTGCTTCTCCCTCTGCCCCTCACCCAGATCATGCTTGCTTTCTTTCTTTCTCTTTCTCTCAAATAAATAAAATCTTTAAAAAAATAAAAAATAAAAAACTATTTTTAGTTTATATATGTATTTTTAAAAATGTGTATAATAAAGTAAAGCTAGTTTCTTAACAATATAACTTGGTGATGTTTCTATAGCGTGGCTTATAATTCTGCTTCATTCTTTTAAATCATTGCTTAGCAAAATTTCTTTACTTTGTCACCAGACATGTTAAAAACAAACAAACAAATAATGGAATGGAATAATTCTTTGAGTGGACAAATGTCCCTAAGGACAATACCTAGAAAAAATTAATTTATCAAATGATCTGTTAAAGATATCACAGAGATGCCCAAGAAATGGGACTGAAGAGGTCAGTATTTCAGATAGAGCAGAATCACAGAGATTTGCTGGTGACAAGTTGCTTTTCCCCTGATGTCATTAGCTCCCTATGGATAAGCAAGTATCTGAGGATTATTTTACACACTGGTGAAATATACTGAGGAACAGATGAACCATGAGAAGGTGGTCATCAGTGTGGACATCTATTTAAAAAAATAGAACTAATGTTGGACCCAATCTAGTAATAAGTTACAATCATCCAAATATACATAGCAACTGGTAAAAAAAATAATGCTTCTGCCATCACACATAAAGGGAATTTTAAAATTTTCTAACACGTGTGTTGTGTTTATGAAAGTGTTTCAATCAATAGTGTATGGATGAGGTTTCTAATAACTTAAACCGGAAGAAAACCTGAGCATTTTTGCATTGCTAAAAAATGTCAAATGTTGATTTATAATTTTGCATCACAGAAGTATGACAGGTAATCAATAATATATTTTCAGGCATCAAAACATGTTTTAGGATAATATTCTATTGGAGAAGTGTACTGGAAAATATGAGTTCAAGAGAAAATAATATAAAGTTAAAATGTTAAAAAATAGCTTTTTCATGCATTTTAAAAATGTGTAATCATTGGAATAAAATACCAATGGTATTTAGGATCCATTGAATTCACTTTTTAAAGCATTGCAACTAATTCATTTTAAAAAGTCAGTATTGGGGCACCTGGATGGCTCAAGAGGGTTAAACCTCTGCCTTTGGCTCAGGTCTGATCTCGGGTTCCTGGGATGGAGTCCCACATCAGGCTCTCTGCTCAAAGGGGAGCCTGCTTCCCCCTCTTTCTCTGCCTGCCTCTCTGCCTATTTGTGATCTCTCTCTCTGTCAAATAAATAAATAAAATCTTAAAAAAAAAAGTCAGTATTTACCATAGGCAGCAATGATTTACTTTTATTTAGATTTATGAAATATTCTATGCTAAATATCTATGAGGAAATATGGTTTACAAATTCCTTTAAGAAGTACTTGAGGGCGCCTGGGTGGCTCATGGGTTAAAGCCTCTGCCTTCAGCTCAGGTCATGATCTCAGGATCGATCAAGGCCCACAGCAGGTAGCCTGCTTCCTCCTCTCTTTCTGCCTGCCCCTCTACCTACCTGTGATTGCTCTCTGTCAAAAAAATCAATAAAATCTTAAAAAAAAAAAAAAAAAAGAAAAGAAGTACTTGACTAAAAAAATATTGAAAACTCCTTTAATAAGTTTGGTGTTATTCAACTAAAGAGAATGGACTAAATTCTTAACATTTCCTCAGGATTTGGTATTTATTTGACTTAATTGGATTTCAGGAGAAATGTATAACCTGAAAGTTTGCAAATCCCATTTAAATTACTCTTTGGGTTTGTTTTTTAATGAAGCTTTCACATGGGGGAAAAACCTTTTGATTTTTTAGACCTGAATTTGAGTCTAATGTAGTAATTATGTTATGCTTTTTAGTGGAAGATTCTTTATTGTCTTTCCAAACATGAAGTTGTTAGCCAGATTGCTATTTTTCGCAAGTAACCTGCTCCTACTCAGATTCAAGAAGCAGTCAAAGAGAAGCTGTATCTTTATTGCCAATCTTGCTCAGTTCTATGGATTTTATTTATTAATAGGAAAACAGGATTTTTGCTTTAGAGTTTCTAGACCAGTTTTATTCTTATATATGGAATGCCTTGGAATCACTATAGAATTTAGAGGCTGGCTCAGACAATTGTTCCAGGCATTTAGTGCTGGGGAAGTAAGTGCTCAATAAATAATAAGAATTGTTATTAAGATTTAAAAAGTTAAAGGTTAATTTGTCCAAGGCAAATCTTACAGGCTGGCCTCCCAGAAAAGAGTTGAGCTTTTCCTATGCTCCATGGAGAGAGGCAGTGGCCTGGTGCTTAAAGCAATCAATTTTGGATTACTGCAGGACAGGAATGCCAGCACTCCCCTCTCATCTTATACACCAGAAAAAAGACTTTCTTTTTCAACATCTAGCTTAGAACTCACACAGCCCAAATTTGAGGTCTCTCTCCCAGAATTTGACTTCTGATTTTATACAACCTTACGAAGGACCTGAACACATGCTTTTGCTTTTTTTTCCTGAGCTTTCTCCAATAAATGCTATTCCATTAGGCTTGGTGTGTGTGAGCCCCCAGCCATGTGTCTTTGTTCCCTCGACACATATATTCAATTCATGTGCTGTCAGTGCATATGCATGTGAGTGAAAGAGAAGAAAATAGACCAAAAGAATATCCAAATTACAATGCTGATGCTACCACGTTGTAATTCTCAATATCTCAGCCCAGAAAATGCATTTGTGAGATGACACTTCATAGAGTTATTGAGAGGAATTAATAAGATACCCCTTGTAAAGTACTTACAAGAGTGCTCAGTGCTCATTCATTCATTTATTGATGAATTTATTCATCCATTACCATTGATTCATTCATTATTAACATTGATTCAGTACTTACAATGAGCCAAGAAATTTTCCAAGTAAATACTAGCCATTATTGGGGTGACTTGTGGCTCATTCAGTTGAGTGTCTGACTCTTGATTTCAGCTCAGGTCTTGACCTGAGGGTCATAAGTTCAAGCCCCATGTTGGGGTCCACCCTGGGCCTGGAGCCTATTTAGAAAAAAAAATACTAGCCATTGTTCTCAGTAAGTACTAGCCATTATATCCTTAGTAGAGCTTTAACTATTTACATTTCTATTATTGAAATTAATTTGTTGTTTTTAAGGTATGCATAAAATTAAATTAGCTATAGTTTTATATTCATAATTTATTTAAGTCTATTTCAATATAACGTATATCTGTGTATGTGTGTGTGTGCCAGTTTTAATATTTATTATACACTATGGACAATTGTCTAATATTGAAGTGCCTTAATTTACAACCTACATACTAGGTATCATTTGTATTTATTTGAAATATTACATATTTTCTTTATCTGTCTATCCATAGACATTTAGTTTGTTTACATATCTTGGGTATTGCAAATAATGCTGAAATTAACACGGGAGTGCAGGTATCTCTTTGAGATTCTGATTTCACTTCCTTTGGATATATACCCAGGAGTAAGATCGCTGGATCATAAGGTAGTTCTAATTGTTTTGAGGAAACTCCATGTTGTTTCCATAATGGTTGTACTAACTGTGAGGTTTTTCTTTTTCTTTTTTTTCTTTACAGCAAGAATGGGTGCCAAATCAGCAGTTCCCTATTTTGATATCATAATATAGAAACTCAACCTTAACCTAAAGAAATCATTGTTCTTTAAAATGTGAACATAAATATACTTTTCCTTATTATCTTATTTTCTAATTTTAAAAGCATCATGTGGGTGCTTTAGAGAACTTAGAATATACTAATAAATACAAAGAGATATCCATAATTATTCCCAATTCCAAATTATTCCATATTTTTTAAATTTGAAAATTATTCTTCTCTGTTAAATACATTAACTATTATTTAGTCTTTTGTCATAATATTTTCTTTTTTGTAGTCTAATACATACATTTTCAAAAGAAAATAATGTCAATTTTGCTGTCTATAACTTTGAGGACAAATATTAGTGTAAACTATCCTTTATTTATATTCAAAAATGATTAGATGTATATTGGTTGTGATTTACAAAGTTAAAGAGTACACTAGAAATTGATTTAATTATAGGAGTTCAATCAAAATTTATTAAATGTATGCCCAGGCACTACCTGAGGTTTCTGTGAAGATAGCATATTAATTATGGCATGGTCTTAATTTTGAAGAACCTCAAAGGTAAAACAAAGGCATAAACACCAAAATGTTACTCTGTGCAAACTCTGAATGAACTTAAAAAAACATGGATTAATTGATCAGGCAAATGGGACTTGAGAAGCACAGTTGTAGGAAACCCCGGATTCTTGAGGAACACAGGCAAGGTGGCATGGCTCTTGTGTTGATGTGAAGTGGGGTTTGCCAAGACTGGATGTCTTAGGGAAGGTGGGAAACACGAATAAGTGAAGACAGCTGGATGGAGATGATAACAAGTGGTGGAGGATGTGGCAAACTGGAAAGCATCTGAAGCATCCAAAAGGGGCAGACAATCAACTAAAACACATGTGGTTGCCAGATGTTTCCCTTAAGCTACAAGCTAGAATCCTATGTGAAAGAGGTAGAAAGGGCAGTAAGAAGAGTTCATTTGGGATGTATACAAATTTGGACTTTATCCTTTGGTCAAAATTTCCCAGCCTTCGCACCATTGACTTTTTGATTCTGACAATTCTTTGCCGTCGAGGGCTCTCTCGTGCATTGTAGAATGTTCTGCAGCCTCCTTGGCCTTTACTGATTAGATCTGAATAACACTCCCTGCTTCCCCAGAGTGGCAACCAAAAATATCTCTAGTCACTGCCAATTGTTCCTTGGAAGGGAGAAATTGCTCCCCACTTGAGAACCACTGGGTTTCATAATCTTGAAAGTGTTCCATGTAGCAGTGTTATATGATGAGATTTAGGCTTTAGAGGCAAAATTTTGGTGACAGGACAAATAAGAATTATATGAAAAGTAGAGAGGATAGAGATAAATTGTGGCCTGATGGTCCAGAGCAGGAGCTATTGCTATAGCCTTCGTCCTTGCTGAGTAAGGACAAGCCAAACAACAGTGTAACCAAAATAAATATTTAATGTTCTCTAAAAGGCCAACCCACAGACATTTTGACTATTACCTCACATTCTGAACACAAATATTATTGCCAAATATATAATATTATTAATCATGTTATGGTGTTTAACAAAGAGCTCTGACTTATGCATCTAATATTTTGCATATTGTCTAGAGCTATTGTTTTTATAGACATAACTATCCTAAATATGGTACTTCCTATTCTCTGCTATTGTAAAAGCAAAGGTTCAGTTACTTTGGAAGCAGAACACTGACATACATAGAAATGGTTCACAGTTAGGATTATGGAAATCATAATGAAAGCAGAGTATTTGTATCTTGGTGTATTTATTTTTTTGCACTTATTTATTTAACAAATATGTAAGTCAACAATATATCAGGCACAGTGCTAGGTTTTGAGGATGCAACAATGAGCAATATGGATGTTCTTGCCCTTATGAGCTCAAAGTCCTGTGGAATGATCAAATATTAATTAACCATACAATAAAAGTGAAATTACAACTATAGAAGATACTATAAAAGAGAAAGTAGGAGAGAACCTTTTAAAATAATTATACTGATCATATTAACTCTTGTGACTTTTAAACTCGAGACTTTTAAACACATTTCAGTAAAATTGCCTAGAGTAACATCTTTAGAACTATGGCTGTGGCACAAGGATATACCCACACTTTGTGTGAAAAATGCATTTAGGCTCTATCTTAACTGATTTATTACTCTATAAACCTTTATTCTTCTATAAATTCTTATAAAAACAAATTTGATATACTTTATGTTTCATGAAATGAGTCATTCTATGTAAATGTAACCTACAAAGCATTGGGAATTAATTAGCTAAACAGCTATAGACAGAGTAGAGATTTAATGCTGTTATATGGGAAGAATTTTATGTAAAACAAGACCAAATCTTTTCTGTAACTAATACTAACAACCATGATGCAAAGTTCTGTATTAACCTATTGTTTACTCTCCAGCACACTGTAAGTCATCACTAATATTTGCTAAAAAAAAATAAATGGATGAATGGATTAAAAATATCAGTAAGACCCTGTGAAAGATGGGGCGCCTGGGTGGCTCAGTTGTTAAGCGACTGCCTTCGGCTCAGGTCATGATCCTGGAGACCCAGGATTGAGTCCCACATCGGGCTCCCTGCTTAGCAAGAAGCCTGCTTCTCCCTTTCTCACTCCCCCCTGCTTGTGTTCCCTCTCTGGCTGTGTTTCTCTCTGTCAAATATATAAATAAAATCTTAAAAAAAAAAAAAAAAGACCCTGTGAAAAGCATAGCTCTGCTTTCAAGAATCTCAAAAATAATGAGTAGAAAGACAACAAAGGTCATGCTAAAACATGTAATATTAAAAATATGAGAATAATTTAAAGAACTTTCTAATGAATACAAGGGCAGAGAAAGATGACTTCCTGTGGAAGGGTACAGATAATCCAAGAAGTATTTTTTTAAAGGCTTTTTAAATTTTTATTTATTTGACAGAGAGAAACACAGCTAGAGAGGGAACACAAGCAGGGGGAGTAAGAGAGGGAGAAGCAGGCTCTCCATTGAGCATGGAGCCCGATGAGGGACCCAATCCCAGGACCTCTGGGATCATGACTTGAGCCAAAGACAGATGCCCAACAACTGAGCCACCGAGGTGCCCCAATCCAAGAAGTTTTGAAAAAGTGTTAGCATTCAATCTTGCAGCATGAAAAGGATTTGAAAGGCAGAACTGTAGGGAAATGACATTACTGGCATATGCAAAAATACGAAGGCAAGAAGATGATGTGGCTAAGCAAAGAGTCAGAGAATCATTGACCTTTGGTGACACTTCAAAAATGATGTGATCAGAGTTTTCAGGAGGGCTCTCTGGCAGTGGCATTAGAAATGGCTAGCAACTGAGTAATCCTGGTTCTAGAAGACAGGTTAATGTTTAATATAAATTACTATTTTTTTACTGCTTCACCAATGGTATTCTTTTTTAAAATATTTTATTTATTTATTTGACAGAGAGAGATCACAAGTAGGCAGAGAGGCAGGCAGAGAGAGAGGAGGAAGCAAGCTCTCCGTGAGCAGAGAGCCCGATGTGGGCCTTGATCCCAGGACCCTGAGATCATGACCTGAGCTGAAGGCAGAGGCTTTAACCCACTGAGCCACCCAGCCGCCCTTCACCAATGGTATTCTTAAGTAAATCATGTATCTTTTTTAAAACACCGAGTGCATGGTGCATAGCAAAAATTAGAATTTCTACTACACTTTGGTGCCATTGCCCTGTTTCATGCTTGGGTGACAGCAGTTTTACCCACTACCAGTGGGTAAAGGCAGAAAAAGGCAAAGGCAAAGGCAAAGGCAAAGGCAAAAAAAAAAAAAAAAAAAAAAAGTCTTAATAATCTTGACCTTGATGACCTCTGAAAAGCATTTTAGGGATCCACCAATGTCCACAGACTACTAATAAATAAAATTATATGTTTTTCTCCTGTTAATGCTACCATGTCATGTAAAATTTATATTGAATAAATTTGTAGGATCTTCTCCTGTTAATTTGTCTTTGTCAGTTTAAGTTTTAGACCCAGCCAGGGACTCTAAAAGGGTGGAAGAAAATATTTTCCTCCCCTACAGTACAATGTTACAAAGTTACAATTGAATTCAAAACTCTATACTTTTTGCTTAAAGTATAATGTATTATTATGACTAACTTAATCATTAAGAAAATATCAAGTTACAGAAACTCTTTAAACAATGTGACACAAAAATTTAAGAAGGAGGAGAAAATCAGATAAGTTTATTTATTTTTAAGATTTTATTTATTTATTTGACAGAGAGAGAGATCACAAGTAGGCAGAGAGGCAGGCAGAGAGAGAGAGAGAGGAAGCAGGCTCCCTCCTGAGCAGAGAGCAGGGGCCTCAGGCCTGGATCCCAGGACCCTGGGATCATGACCTGAGCTGAAGGCAGAGGCTTTAACCCACTGAGCCACCCAGGCGCCCAGATAAGTTTATTTTTAAAATTTTAAGTATCATTCTAATGTAAGGATCAAGAGACTTAGCTATTGTTTAGTTACAAATTTTTCCATCCTTTTATCTACATGGGGAAACATAATCCTTCTTACCTTAAGTAACTTTTCAAATTCTATAATCTTTAACAAACTACATTGCTGTTAACACAATTAGAGACAGTTTTTTTGTTGTTGTTGTTGTTTTTTTTTATATATACATATATAACTCTACCACTCTATGGCATGGACCTATTTTCTTTCTTTTTATTTCAATTGTTTTTTTTAATTCCCTGACCAAGAAAAAATTGAGTGTTTAGATGTTTTAATTTGAAATAGTTTTATGCTTCTAAACTAGCTGTCAATGTGAAATAGTCGAGTACAGATAAATTAGAATGCAGTTGTTAATGTTTCTTTTTTGTTTTTTTGTGGGTCATTTTGTTTTTGTTTTCAGATTTTATTTATTTATTTATTTGACAGAGAGAGCAGGAGGGAGGAAGAGAGAGAGAAAGAGCACATAGAGGGAGAGAGAGAAGCAGATTCCTTTTGAGCAGAAAGTGATCCCAGGACCCCAAGATCATGACTTGAGCCAGAGGCAGATGCTTAACCAACTAAACTACCCAGATACCACTGCAGTTGTTGATTTTGACAGTGAATATAGTAAATTAGTATTTTGAGAATAATCACTGCCTAAGACCATCCTTTGGTAGGGTTTAACATTATTGTTATATGTAAAAAAGTATGTGATATGAGGCTTTTCTTAATTCTCACTAAATACAGAGAATAGAGTAAAAAACAAAAAGACCAAGTTTCAGTGTGTCTGTCTCTTCTACAAAATGAAATGTTCATTTTAGTTTCTTTTAAAATGATTCTGTATCCATTATGTTTTAAGGACTGTATATTTTTAAGAATGTTTTAATTTGTATGTTGCTTTTTTTTTTTTAAAGATTTTATTTATTTGACAGAGAGAAACACAGCCAGAGAGGGAACACAAGCAGGGGGAATGAGAGAGGGAGAAGCAGGCTTTCTGCTGAGCAGGGAGCCCAATGTGGGACTCGATCCAGGGTATCCGGGATCATGACCTGAGCTGAAGGCAGTCACTTAACCAACTGAGCCACCCAGGTGCCCCATGTTGCTTTTTTATACACTATTTGATTTATTGTAAATTCAGTTACATTCATTGAGCATTTAATGACCATATAATATGTACAAAGTTCCTTGATAAAGAGATGATGTCTTATTAAAGGAAATGTAAAGTGAAGGGAGAAAAACAGACAAAAAAATGGATTAAAGTATACAATTATCTCTTAGGAGGTAGGTTTATGTAGATTTATTCACAGATCGTTCTATATTTACAGGCTATCATCTACAGAAATTTTAGATTTGATATTTATTTTCAAAATCTTAGCAGATAGGAGATATTATGGCATATACATATCTAATTTCCTTCCTTCCTTCCTTCCTTCCTTCCTTCCTTCCTTCCTTCCTTCCTTCCTTCCTTCCTTTCTTCTTTCCTTCCTTCCTTCCTTCCTTCCTTCCTTCCTTCCTTCCTTCCTTCCTTCCTTCCTTCCTTTTCTTCTTTCTTTCTCTCTCTCTCTATTTTTTTCTTCTTTCTTGATACTGAACTACATTATACCTATGATTTATTTTCAAGAAGGAGCTGGATTATGAGCTAGAACAAGTTTAGGCATCAGGTAATTTCCCTACTACTTTGAAGAAGATTACCCCTCAGTTTATTTCAATCAGCAAAATAGAGATACTAATATTCCCTCCTATTGAGAGGGTTATACAGAGAGGCTTTGGTATATCTACACTGTTTTAGCTATAAAATGAAATAAAGTGTGGCAAAACACTTGAATATAATAGAGCTCTGTATTTGTATATGGTTGTTTATCATTCTATTCTCTAGATTTTTCTCTGTGTTTGAAACATATCGTTATGCATTCTATATTTCAACAAAGATAAATATATTATATAACAGTTTCTTAATTTATTAGACCATGGATTTCTTCATTCCTGGACTATCACATGGTAATAGTATTCTGCAGTATAAAATTTGGTAAACACTAGAATACCAAATCAATAATAAATTAAAATCAAAGTTGTTAAGCACTATTTTCTGTCAAATTTAGATTAGACGGCCATACTTTGCAATAGAGCTAATTAGCATACTTTGTTTTCTTAGATGTTATCAAAAGCCTAGGATTGAGCACATGAAAAAAAATTAAAAAAGAGAAAAGATAGTAAGTTTGTTATGATGTATTAGGTCAATTATCAAAAGAGACTTCAAAATCCCCCAAGAAATTACTACATGTAAAATGAATTTTTCTCCAGAATGTCCCTTAAATTGAAGCTTGAAGACTTTAAATAAAAAGCAGACTGAAGTAATTTAATTTTAATGAGTAGTTTGAATTTATCTCAAATGAGATGTTTGTAATGATAGGCTTGGATTTGGCACACAAGAAGTTATTTTGTATGCCATGGACAAAGGAAGTCAGATGGCTAAACCCAATATCTATGGGCTGGGAAAGTATACTCTTGCCACAAAAAAGTTACTGCTGGACGCATAGCAATTGGCAAGGATATTTAATCCTCTTACAGGAAGAGAGAACAAATAGTTAGAAATAATAATAGAAACCATGGTAATCCTCTCTGTTCTACACAAATATTTACTTACTTTCTGCATGTAGAATTCACTTTTTCCTAAGGAAAACACCCCAGAGTCTTATCCAATCATGGCATTAGGCTTCAAACGTAGGATCTCATGATACTCTTTATATCAAATTAGATGTGGCTTCTCTTCCATCAGATATCACTCAATTAAAGTTAAAAAAATTAAAATTATCTTTCTCCCACTTACATAATACATAGCATGAAAATAGGTACATAATAACTGCAGTGCACACTCCAGTGTCTAGTTTATTAAGGGGAAGAATGGGAGGCACAAGCAGTTGCTCATTGATATTAATTAGGTCTCAATTCTATTCCTTGGGAGTAGTTCTTCCATGGATTTTGGATTCCCCATCTGTAAGGATTGTCTTGTTCTTTCAATCTGCTGTAGTAAAATACCTCAAACTAGGCAGCTTATAAATGACAGAAATTTATTACTCACAGTTCTGGGGGCTGAGAAGTTGAAGATCGAGGTGCTAGAATAATGGCTTTTTGGTAAGGGCTCTTCCTCTTCATAGCCAGAGTTTTTCTGCTAAATCCTTCCATTATTGAAAAGCTAGGGACCCCTCTGAAGCCTTTTTTTTTTTTAATAAGAACATTAATCCCATTTATGAGGGCTATGCCCTCACAATTTAAGCACCTCCTAAAGGCCTTGCCTCTAAAATTCATCTCATAGGGATTTAGAATTTCAACGTATAAAGGGGACAAAAATATTCAGATAATAGCAAGGACTTTCTTTGGCCATATCTGGAAAGAACACTGAGAAATATAGTATTCTTGAAAGTTGAATAGCATTTTCATTGTGTTACTTTGCCAATATTTGGAAGTCTCTAAGTTTTTTACCTCTTAACCCATGCTATTGGAGCCTTTGGTGGTACAATTTTGAAATTCTTTTTTTTTTTTCCAAGTCATGTACAAATATTCACACCCACAATTCATTTGAAAAGTATATTTTTTTTCTATACTGAATACAATAATAAAAGTCTACCTCATCTCCCTTTAGTGGATAAGGAAACCCAAGTCCTCTAGAGACCTCCCACAACCTACACAAAGTATCCCTTTCCACTATCACTGTGAATTTATTCTGTATAAAAGCAGTAATTCTTTGTTACTCCTCTGTTAAGAATCTTCCGACTTCTTTTCCTATAGGTTTCCTGACAATGGGAGGCATGACATTTATGCTTCCTTTATTTTCTTTACACTTAGTGAATCTATATTCCTCGTGTAAGGTCTTATCATTTAAGACAGAGCTCTGTTTTTGTAGCTATAAAATTAGTCTCAGACTATGGTGGGGAAAAGGAATTTTATTCCAAACTGGTTATAAGATAGAAATATTTAGGGCACTGAAAAGTGGTGGTCGACTCTCTCTCTATATATATATGTCTTATTTAATCTGGAGCCAAAGACAGTTCAGAAGTAAACTAAGGAAAAGCAAGAGACCAAATATTTTAAGAAGAATAAAGAAGGAGTGAGAGAAAGAGATAGATCAGAATAATAGGTAATAGATTGTGGTGGTTAGAATAAGAATTTTGGAACTCACACAATTGGAAGTATTATACATGGTCAGTATTCTGAAGAAAGAAAACAAGGATGTGTAACTATATCTTAAATCTTCCTATTTAACATTATTTAGAATATGTTATATCTAAAGTATGTTATTTCTTGCACATTTTCTCAAAAAAACCTTGGCATGCACCACATCTCTAAAATGTAAAAATGAGAATATAAAAATCAGTTTATTGAATTCATATGTCAGAGATTAACATTAAAATTAAATGTTATATGCCATAGTAGAACAAGGAAACAATACATGCCCTTTTCTTTCTTTCTTTCTTCTTTCCTTCTTTCCTTGTTTGTTTCTTTCTCTTTTTTTTTCTTTCTTTCTTTCTTTCTAAGATTTTATTGATTTGTTTGAGAGAGACAGAGAGAGAGAGGACAAGAGTGGACAGAGGGAGAAGCGGACTCCCTGGTTGAGTAGGGAACCCGATGCAGGGTTCCATCCCAGGACCCTGAGATCATGATGCCAGCCAAAGGCAGATGCTTAAGCAACTGAACCACCCAGATACCCTTACATTTTCAATACAAAGATCATTTGCTAGAAAATATGGCCTCAGTTTGAATTGAAGTAATGTATAACAATTTACTAATATAGTTTCTTTCTAAATAATGTGTCATACTAAAATCCAAACTAATGGAAGCAATGGGTGGATGACATGATTCTTTTCTTAGAGAAAAGAATTATAATGGACTTGAAGTTTGATTTATCAGGGGTTGGCCTCTAACCTAGTCAAACCTTAATTCACAGAAAAATTGTCCATTTTTTCAGACCAAGACAAAGGATTTTTCCAAAAAGATTATCTCCAGATGATTAGATTCTCCACTCTGAAATTTATAGAGAATTGTAATTGTTTCTGAACAACTCTGTTATCAAAAACAGTGGTAAGGTTAAGGTAAAATAAAATCCACTATCCCTTAGAAAATCTTTATACACTACTTGGTCCTTTTTGTAGAATATCTCTTGAAGCAAAATGCACAGAAAAGCTTTGGGAGTAAAGGTTCTGAAATGAGCATTATAATTTTGAGATTTATATTCAATATTCCCAACTATATTGAGACATTTATTTATTCATTCTTTCAAAAGGCATTGTGATGGAGATTGGGAATACAGGCTGAACAGAATGACGTCCTTTCCTGACCTTTTGAAAACTGAGGCACAGGCTTCATAGATAAAATCCTCAGGAGTCTTTATGTTCAAATCATTATTTCTTGTCAGCTTCAGAGCTAGAAAGGCTACCTGACGAGGGAGAAGGGGGTTTTTATTAATCAAGTGCTCCTTTGGTCTTCCCTGAGGTTATGTGAAAATGTAGAACTTATTGAAATGCATTAAGTAAACTCACATTACCAATTGTCTAGGTCTACTTTAAATTCAGTAGATCTGATGTGAATATCTTTTAGAAATATATTAATAATTTAAAATTTTAATTGAGAATCTGAAAATATGTGTATGGACAAATATGGGTCCCTGGTGATGTAGGAGTGATTGATGGCATTTTTCTACTTACTGCTGAATATATATGGTTTTAAGGTTATATTTTAAAAGAATGTTAGGGCATTTAATTGAATCTAAGATGCCAGAAATAGTGAATATATCTTTATGTGCAATTAAAAAAGAAAAACAATACCAAATAAAAACATACATTGTTTTAAAAAGAAGTCCTCATTTCAGAGATCTTTAAGTGGGAGAATTAATTTTGAAATAAATAAAATAAAAGATATATACATAACACACAAAAATATACACATTTTACTCTTAATTTTCTTTTAGATAATTACAGATTCACATGCACTTGTCAGAAATAATGTAGACAGATCCTATGTACCATTGATCCAGTTTCACATTATACCATCTCTCAAAGCCACAATATAATATCCCAACCAAGAAATTGATACTGCTACAGCCACTATCTTATTTTGATTTCCCCAGTTTTTCATATACTCATCTGTGTGTGTGTGTGTGTGTGTGTGTGTGTGTGTGTGTGTGCATTTTGGATTACACAGATTTTCACATGTATCCATTTGTGTATCAGACACCACATTCAAGATACAGAATAACTCCAGTACATCATGGATACTTCATGTTGCGTGTCCATCCTCTTACCCTAAAACTGCAACCATAATCCTATTGACAACTAATCATCTGTCCTTTACTTCTATACTTTTTTTAATTTCAACAATGTTACATAAATGGAATCATATAGTATGTAATCTTTTGG
Source organism: Spilogale gracilis (assembly GCA_004023965.1). NCBI lineage: Eukaryota > Metazoa > Chordata > Mammalia > Carnivora > Mephitidae > Spilogale > Spilogale gracilis. Next base: position 95,403 of record PITA01006635.1, read on the forward strand.
TATTGGCTTTCTTCAGTCAGCACAATACCCTGGAATTTATCTAAATTGTAGCATGTACCAATAGTTCTTCCTTTTTAACATTAAAATGTTAAGAATGTACCACAGTTTGCTTAAATATTCACCAGTTGGAGAACATCTAGGTTGTTTCCAGCTTGGGGACATTACAAAGAAAGTTGCTCTGAAGACTCATGTACAGATGAACAAAAGTATTTTGTGAATATAGGTTTTCATATCTCTGGAATAAATGTCTAAGACAGTAACTGCTGGGTCTTAATAGTAATTATATGTTTAGTTTTACAAGAAATTTTCAAGCTGTTGTCTGTTCAGAGTGAAAACATTTATCTTCTCACTAGCATTTTGTGTCATCGCTATTATTTTTCTTCAAATTTTAGCCATTCTAACATATGTAGTGTTATAGTGTTGTTTTAATTTGTATTTCCTTAATGTCTAACAATGGAAAGCACTTTTTATGTGCTTACTTGCTATCCATGTGTTGTATTTGGTGAAATATCTCTGTCTTTTCCCATTTTTTAGTTGAATTTTTTTGCTTTTTAATGTTGACCTCAGAGTTCTTTATATTTTCTAGATATTAGTCCTTTATTGGATATGTGGTTTGCAAATATGTTCTTACTGTGTATTGCTTGTTTTCTCATCCTTTTCACAAGGTATTTCACAAAGCAAAAGTTGTAAATTTTGATAAAGTCCAATTTTCAATTTTCCCTTTTATGGATTTTTATTTTGGTCGAGTAAAGGAATGCTCTACCCAAGTCCTAGATGAGAAGGATTTTCTTGTTTGCTTTTTTTTTCCTTAAAGGTTTTGTGGGCTTACACTTTAGTCAATGATCCAGTTTGAATTAATTTTTATTTGAAGTTTAGATTGAGGTGATCTTGTTTTGTTTTGTTTTGTTTGTCTTTGGATAGCCAATTTCTCCAGTAACATTTATTGAAAAGGCTGCCTTTTCTCCTTGGAATTGCTTTTGTAACTCGATTGAAAATTGTTTATATATATATATATATATATATATATATATATATATCCAATAATTTTCAATTTGAACGTCAAAATAACAAAATAAGACTGGTCTTTTGGCCAGACCTCAGTGCTATTTCTTATCTATGACACAAATTTACCAGTTTAATGTGTAAGTTACCTAATGTCTCTCTGTTTTACTTTCATTTTCTATAAAGATAAGGCTTACATTTTATACTCTACGTTGCTTTCTTTTTTAAAAACATTAAACAAGTGAGACTGAAATGATTTATTATGAGTTTGAATAATGCATACATTCTTTTGTCATAAGACTGCATTTATTAAATAAATAAATATTTCATAGTTCTTATTACAAGAGAAAGCCACATGAACATTTCAAACTAGGCATAACTGAAACAAAGGCATTCACTTCATAGGAAAGACTGACTGAGATACTTACATCACTTTATGCATGCATAATTTTTCCAAGCAATGGCTATTAATTAAAGCAACAGACTAGGCAGAATACTTCTGATAGTTTCTAGAGCCTGTTGTTGTAAAAGTTTCAATTTTAATTCCCCTTCTCAGAGTTGGTAAACAATGACTTGTGAGGCAAATTTGTTCCACAACCTGTTTTTGTAAATAAAATTATTTTGAAATCTCACCATGCCCAATGGTTTACATATTGCCCATGATTGCTTTCATATTACACAGCAGAATTGTGTATTTTCCAGAGACCAGGTAGCCCACAAAGTCTAAATTTCTTATTAACTGACCATTTATGTAAAAATATTGCCAATCTCATGTTTCATCAGTGGTGATATATTTAGTTTCCTAAATACAGGAGACATCACACAACACTCATTTAGAAAAGAAGGAGGCTACTGAACGTGAAAAAAAATATTGATGTAAGCTTATATTTATCCAGGGAATACTCAACTTCTGAAAAAGGCGTGGTCCAAAAAACAGTTGTGTGACATTTATTCTTCAAAAGAACATATTCATTAACCCATAAAATTACTTCCTCACCTATAGTATAGAGAAAATAAGGTTTTGGGGCCAGTCTATAGAGTAACTAGCATTTTTTTTTTTTTTTTTTACTGTTACTAAATTTTTTTTTTTCCAGTTTTCCAAGATTCATTCCCCGTTCCCCACACCCAGTGCTCCACGCTTTAGGTGTCCGCAGTACCCACCACCAGGCTCTCCCATCCCTCCACCCCCCTCCCTCCAAGTCCCTCAGTTTGTTTTTGTGTCCAAAGTCTCTGTTGTTTCATTTCCCTCCCTAGATTACCCTAGTCCCATTTACTTTCCTTCTCCCACTGTCCCCCAGTTTACCCCTCATGCACCGCAAGTAAGTGAAACCGCATTCACTTACTTGACTTTCTCTTCTTGGCTTATTTCACTCAGCATAATCTCTTCCAGTCCGGTCCATGTTGCTACAAAAGTTGGGTATTCATCCTTTCTGACGGAGGCATAGTATTCCATTGTATATATGTACCACATCTTCTTTATCCATTCATCTGTTGATGGGCACCTTGGCTCTTTCCACAGTTTGGCGATTGCGGCCATTGCTGTGATGAACATTGGGGTGCATATGGCCCTTCTTTTCACTACATCCGTATCTTTGGGGTAAATGCCCAGTAGTGCGATTGCAGGGCCATAGGATAGCTCTATCTTTAATTTTTTAAGGAATCTCCACACTGTTTTCCAAAGCGGCTGCACCAGTTTACATTCCCACCAACAGTGTAAGAGGGTTCCCCTTTCTCCGCAGCCTCTCCAACACTTGTTGTTTTCTGACTTGTTAATTTTGGCCATTCTGACTGGTTTAAGGTGGTATCTCAGTGTGGTTTTGATTTGAATTTCCCTGATAGCTAGTGACACTGAACATCTTTTCATGTGTCCGTTAGCCATTTGTATATCTTCTACGGAGAAGTGCCTCTTCATGTCTCTTGCCCATTTTTTGATGTGTTCATCTTCTTTTTGGGTGTTGAGTTTGAGTAGTTCTTTATAGATCTTGGATACCAGCCCTTTGTCTGTAGTGTCATTTGCAAATATCTTCTCCCATTCTGTGGGTTGCCTCTTTGTTTTGTTGACTGTTTCC
>PITA01006636.1:0-61037 GCA_004023965.1 Spilogale gracilis
GGGTTGGTTTTTGGGGGGGAGGGGACGTAGGGGAGAGGAATGGATTCTCGGCCTCAGATGTCCCATCTTCCAGTATTCTGTATGGATAGGGGCTATGGGAGGAATCTTGTCCCTCTCTTAAGAGTCCTTTCTCTTTGTATCCATAGTGTTTAGGCAGCACAGTGAATTTCACAACAGTTTTTTTGTGTTTCACAAATGTCACAACAGAATTTTCACAACAGTTTTCTGATTGTACGTTCACCTCACATGAGTATTACAATATCATACTGTCTGTGGTTTAAAATATTTCAGCATGGACCCTATAGTTGGCATGAATAGGTGTGAAAACCTGTTTGTTTTCATCTAAATCTTAGTGGAAGCTGGTGGTGCTAGTTGTGAATTCACACTCACTGTTGATGAGCTGGTTTCTTATCAGAAGCCCTCACTCTGGGGCTTTAAACAACTCAGTTTTCTTTGTCCCTGAGTGAGACTGGTGATTTTGTTACGTAGGATAAGGAGTATTGGAGATCGGTTTCAGTTGGGGACCTCTGTGGTGGTCAAGATGGGGGATCAGGTCGAACCTGCCAGAGGACTTCCCTCCTGTGTGTTACAGAGTATAGAAGTTTAATGAGACATTAAGGATGGGGAAACTGAGGCTCAGGGAGGCTGGGTGTGAGAGTGCACTGGTGGTAGGGTCAGGACTGAAGAATTCCAGTGGGAATTCGGTGGGGCTGCTTCTGTTGGCTGCTCTGCCCAGTGAGCTCTGCTCCCTTGGAAGAACCTTTATTCTGTGATGACACTCTTCTGGAGGCTTGTTAGACCATGTAGGCTAATCCTTGACTGAATTCCCAAAGCCCAGAATGAAGTATGTGTTCCTTAGAACGAATGTCTGTGACCTTTCCAGCATTGCGGGGATTTCGTTTCTTCTTTTGATTCAAGAAGAGTGAGGTATTACAGACAGTCAGTTACCAATGATGTGCTTGTATTTCTAGTTAACATTGAAGGGAATCCAGCTTAGCAGACGTTCTTTTCTGCTTTTCCTATTGATACACTCTTCCATCTGTAGATAACTGAAAAGTAATTAGTGGTCTTTGTAGCAAATCCACGCCACAGTAGAGAAAACAAAAATGCATACATGTGTGGCATTATGTGGAAATTTACCCCTTCGCAAAACTATAGGCCATAGGGATTTTGATATGTTTCATACCAGCCAGATCAAACAAATGAGTTAATTTCCACTAGTGAAAGTTTGTTTTTCCTGGTGTGTTCAAGTCGGCTATGGTCACTGTGGTTTGGAGTAAACCCAGTGGGTTCCCGTCCTTGGACAAAGACCAAGGACAACTGTAGGACTTGCCCGTGGTTAACCTTCCATAGGGCTTCTTGATTAATATCCCTGGTTCAGGAAGGCAAGTGCTATTATGATCACTTTACAGCTGAGCCAGTCAAAGCAACGAGATGTTAAGTGGCATGTCCACACCGCAGAACTGGTTATGACAGAGTCAGAGCCAGAACTGAGATCGACTGAACGTTCGGTGACTCAGCAATCTAGTTCTTCCCATGACCCCAGGCTGCCAGAGCAGAAGAAAGTGAATTTCCCTGGTGTCGAGCACATCAAGGTATTCGATACAGTGATATGGTGGGAACCAAATCTCAAGACGCAAGACGTTGTTCTAAAGACAACACATCAAGAGATACTCATGGTGACAGTTACAGAAGAACTTATGGTTCAGATTCAGCAGAACTTCATGAAGATCCTGTTATGAGCCAGGCATGGAGCTCTGTACTTCTCAATATGTTGCTTATTTTCAGTAGGAGCAGAGCAAGGGAGCCTGGGGACCTTAGCCTCCCCCTCTCAGCCTCAAGCACTATCAGTAGTATACCAAAGCCATTTTTAATAAACATGTCATCTAAGTAGACGCCAGATTGTCTTGGCAAGGTCCAGACAGGTTTATTAACCCGTTATTCCACTCCACCTCTTGCCCTTAAATCCTGTTCTATTCAGTCTTATTGCAAGAACAATCTTGTAACTGTGATATCATCTCCATTTGATCCTTGAGAAAACCAAGGCATCGAAAATAAAATGTCTTGCCCTAAGATGAAAACTAGCCAGGGTTCCTAATTGATTCTTCTGAGTCCACATCCCTGTGCTGTGCCGATTTCTGTCTGACTTTGGAATAATTACGGGCATTTACTTTGTGGGAATCTTTTGGATTCATCCTGCCAAGTAAGAGATCTAGTTTATTTGAGTTTGTAGAATTTGGAGAATGTCCAGGCTATTTTTGAAAAGTGGAGAAAACATTTGGTGCCTAATTCCAGTTTGGAGTAGTAGATAAAAGGGGCACACTTTCCTAGAGGGGGGTACATTGGAGGAATGGTGGTTATAAGATAGATTTGCACTCCTGGAAACAGAAGACAGTACCTCTTCTTACGTGAGCATTGGTGTACTTTGTATGTGCGTTTTTCACAAATAAGTAGGTAAATTCATTTGCTAACTGTTCAGGCTTCTTGGACTTGGATGATGTGGCGAGTTTCCCTCAGCATTGGGATAGATCAGTGAGGTTCCTGATCCACACAATGTCAACATATGCTACCCAGTGTCTTTCCTGACCCTCAGCCTAATTCCTGCATCCTTGCAGAGGACAGTCATCTGCAGCCATCTCTGGTTTTAATGATTGATGTGACAAAATGCCGATGGATTCTGCCACTGATGTGTGAAAATGCTTGTTTCGCAGGCCTTATTCCCTCCTAAACAGGTGTTAAATTCCTCCCCTACTGGATTATAAATACCTTATGGACTGTCTTACTATGTTTTGTTCCTGCAGGGTTTGCCTTGCACATAGTAGGTACTTCCTTGATGTTTGCTGAGCTGACCTATACTTTTCAGTACAAAGAAAAGTGGGACAGATTAAAATAATATGTAGGTCAGCCTGGCACACTGACTCAGATAGACATGACTGCTTCCCAGCCTTGGCGAGTTACTCAAATTAAGGATTTGTTTCTTAGGTGAAAAGAGGGAGGAAATAATGCATATTGGGCATAATGTAGATAAAGCAGAGACACCAACGTAAGTGCTTAATACCCTACTTATTTTTATTTTAAGTAGGCATATGTAAATCCCAGCACCTGCCAGGGACTGAGCTCCCAGCTTTGCCAGCCTCCCATTAGTTTTGACACCAGCACACTGCCTTCCAACTTAAGCAGTTGCTCTTGGAGGTTGTTGGAACAAGTAATGTAGAGACAGTATGGGACTGTTTAAGATGGAGAGGGGCTGTCGAGAAGGGTTGTAGTGGAAGACCGTTGGGAGGTGCAACAGGAAGGGTATGGTGACACTGCCTCTGGGAATTTGGGGCAAGCATGGGGAAACCTGTAAGCATTCTTCTCTCTTCTCTGCCCTCAGGCCTTCTCGTGGGTACCCTTGATGTCGTGCTGGACTCCAGCGCCCGGGTGGCTCCTTACCGAATCCTATATCAGACTCCAGACTCTTTGGTCTATTGGACTATCGCCTGTGGTGAGTAGTGGTATTCAGAATATGGAGAGACCTTATGATTCACAACTTTCTGCCAGAAGGGAAGGACCCTTTATTTGAGAATGCAGTCATTTGGTATTTTAAGGTAATTAAACATAGCCAGTTCAGCAAGTAAACTTCAAATCTTAATGGCTTAACACAGTAAAGATTTCTTTCTCACTCTGGCAAAGTCTCCTTTGGATCCTGTGGCCTTCTCCGTCTGTTGTGAGACAAAGCCTCCAGTGGAGGACAACTTAGGAAGGAAAAATAGACAATCGAGGCACACCCACATTTAACTCCCTGGGCCCTGACGTGTCACATACCACTCCACTCACACCGTGCTGACGAGAACCAGTCTCCTGACCCCAATTTAACCCCATGGGCAGCTGGGAAATGAAGAGGAGCAAGAGTACTAGGTAATACCTACATACCCGAGCACAGTACTTCCCACTTGAGTCGGGATCTTTTTTTTCCTTGATCATAATCTATAATAATGTCCCTTGTTTAAAATTGTGGTTAACAGCCCTGCCATTGGATCTCTCACAAGGATTTTTAATCCAAACTGGCCAGTATTTTTTTAGTTATTTGTTTGCATGTGGCTTTGCAAATAACCTTAGACAAAGCAAGGGCACTGAGCACTTAATTTTTTTCATGTTTTCACCTCCGTTTGATTTTTTAAATGATTATTAATAGACTTTATTTTTTTAGAACAGTCTTAGATTTCCAGAAAAGTTGGGCACATAGTTCAGAGAGCTCCCATCTACCTTCTACATGCATAGTTTCCCTTATTATTAACATCTTAGTATGTTTTAGTTAATGAACCCATATTAATACACTATAACTTTTTTTAAAGATTTTATTTATTGACAGAGAGAGAGGGAGCACAAGCAGGGGGAGCATCAGGTAGAGGGAGAAGCAGGTGCCCTGCTGAGCAAGGAACTTGAAATGGGACTTCATCCCAGGTCCCTGGATCATGGCCTGAGCCGAAGACAGACGCTTAACCACCTGAGCCACCCCGGCTCCCCTTGATACACTATTACTAAACAAAAGCCATAGTTTATTTAGATTTCACCTAATGTCCTTTTTCTGTTCCATGATCCTATCCAGGATACTCTATTATATTTAGTTGTCATGTCTCTTCAGGCTCTTCTTGGCTGTGGAAGTTTGTCAAGCTTTCCTTGTTTTGGATGACCCTGCCAGGGTGAAGGAAGTTACTTGTCAGGCGTACTGTAGAATGTCCCTCTACTGCAATTTGAGGTTTTTCCTCATGAGTAGGCTAAGGTGATGGATTTTCGGTGAAGGAGATCACAGAGATAAAGTGCAATTTTTATCACATTATATCAAGCAAGGGTACATATTATTGATTTATGACTAATGAAGTTTTCCTCAATCACCCAGCTGAAGTAGTATTTTTTGGGTTTCTCCAATGTTATGTCACTGTTTTCTTCCCCTTTTCATGCTGTTACTTTCTGGAAGTCACTATGCACAGCCCACCCTTAATTTAATCAAATTAAATAAATTTGATTTATTCAATATTTTTATCAGTATGGAATCATGCATGTTGATTTTATACTTTGGAGGAGTCTAGTGCTACTTTATTTTGTTGTTCAGATCATTCCAGCTTTGGCCATTGAGAACTCTTTCAGTTGACTTTGCTCAGTCTTTAAATTGATCTCTACCCGGTAGGAAGTGCTTTGCTAGGATCTAAGGATCTAAGGATAAAACGATAGTTAGAAGTGCTTTGCTAGGATCTAAGGATCTAAGGATAAAACGATAGTTAGATCCGGTCTCTGCTCTTGAGAACATGAGTAAATATTCAATTATAGCCCAGTGTGAACCAGCACTATGCAGTGCCAGCTGATTGCAGGGTGCCCAACTAAATACAAGAATCTCAGCTGGTCTCTTACATAGGTAGGAGAGGTGATCTGGGTGTGATTTCCAGCTGCAGGAAGGCCCTGGTGCCCTAGGAATTCTCCCTCAAGGATTTAATGGTACCTGAAATTCTAACATTATAGTGTTGCCTTTTCAAGTTATTTTGGTTATGATGCAAAGAGCCCCATGAGAAATGATGGACTATAGCAATCATTTATGCATCTGATGAATGAAGGAGTGGCATCAGGGTGCAGGGCATGGAGAAAACCACCTAGGAGTGAAGAGTGGGGATTGGAGGGAGAGGAAGGAGATCAAGACTAAAGGAAGAGGGAAGCTGGGACCCTGAGGAAGGTAGGCTTACCCGAGCCACCCAGGCTCCCCTAAGCCAGCACTCCATGGCCATTCATTCAACACACAGAGGAAGGACCCAGTAGCTACTGTAGAAGGGAAAGTGTCACACTTAGTCTGCGAACATTCTAGAATGTGTTAAAATAGACATTGTGGCCAGTAAGTGAAGAAGTAAGAAAAAAGGGAATTAGAAATCAGGCAGAGCCCCTTACCCACTTGACTTAACAAGGGTGTGGAGTGGACATTGTGACACATTCTCGCTCACTTTCTAGCCTGTGTACTACTTGTGTCCAGATGCTTTTGAGATGCTTTTGAGATGCTTTGGAGCCTGGAGCTCCTTAGAGCCCTCTTCTCTCTCCTTACAGCAACTCTAGGCACGCGACCTTGCCAGTTGGTATACATTTGCACCAAGGGGACCTGCTGGTTTGTGTCTCTGTGACTTCTGTTTCCGCCCCCTCAGCCCTGACCTTTCCTTCTTTCCCTGTGTCCTGACATTTCTACTCCTCAGTTAGTTTCTGGGGCTTTGACATTCTGCGAAGCAGAAACTCCTGTGAACGTTCATGTAGGAAAGAGCGCAGGGTTACAAAGCTGAATTATTCCTGAATTATTTGCCAAGCAAGGCTAAGGAACACGAGGCAGGACATGCTGAGGGCATTATTGATACCACAAAGAGATGTACTTTCATTTTTCCCAGTAAATAATGCCTGTCACAACTGTAGGATCTCATTATAATAAACCCAGAGCAGCTTTGGCTTTCATATGTATTGATTACCCATAGAGATGCCCCCAGAATTTCCTTGTGGAAGACTCCACAGAAGTGACAACCGGCGTGAAAGTCCCATTCATCCATTAATCCTCCTTATCGATTTCCACTTAAAACCCAAATTGTTGGCTCCCTTTCAGGGGAGGACTTAAAGAGCAGAAGCTGCCAGCTTTCAGATTGCTCTGATATGCTGACCTTTAAGTTTGTAATTTTAATGTGTTTTTTTGTTTTTTGGTAAACTACAAAATTGGTATTTGGTGGGACAGTGTGTCAAGAGCTTTTTAATTTGCTTGACTTTCCTGAGTCTTTGCTGTAAGAGAAGTGTCAGTAGGAAACTGGGTGAGTCTAACTCATGGCCCTGTGGAAGCCCAGGATTGCAAGACATTGCTGTGCGCCATACACGTGAATCCACACCATGTCAGTTGGAATCAAGGGACAACCTACCATCAGTGTCTCCACAGAGACCACCCTCGGGAAAAGCGGTGGTGAATCCTAGTCTTTTGACTTGCCTTAGACCTTGAGCCACCAAAAGCCAGGGAGGAGGAGTCTTCTGCATTGAGTCTCACTTACTCCCAATATAGCGGTCAGTCACCTGGCCCTTTGGCAATAATATGAACCATACAGAAAGAAGAGTGGAAAAAAAGCAAAAGTTATTTGGTGAAAGGTTCTTTTCATATGCTGCTTCTAATCTAACAGTTGTATACAGATTGTTTTGATTTCTTATTTTCTTTCTTTCTTTTCTTTTCTTTTTTTTTTTTTTTTTGCTTTTCCTTGGCATTGAGACTTTTAATTGGGAAAGGGAACCAAAAACATTCCCAAGTAAAGACTGTTCCTTTTTACTACTCCCCAGAATGAAGCCACCCTTCTCTTTGTTTTTGGTGTGTTTTTTTTTTTTTAATTTTTTTAAGGAGTTTATTTATTTATTTGTCTGAGAGAGGAGAAGAAAGAGAGAGAGTATGTGTGAACACAAGCAGGGGGAGCGGCAGGCAGAGGGAGAATCAGGCTCCCCACTGAGCAGGGAGCCCGATGCAGGACTCGATCCCAGGATTCTGGGGTCATGACCTGAGCCAAAGGCAGATGCTGAGCCAACTGAGCCACCAAGGCATCCCGACCACCTTTCTCTTCTGGTTGATATTCCATTGTGCCATCAAGTGTCGCCTGCTAAATTGCATTTTGCTCAGTGGTTTATGTTTTACCTTTTGCTATCTCTAAGAACGTAAAGGAAGCAGTACCATAGCAATTTGTCTAGCCAGCTTGATTGAACTCATTATATTCAGACAGTCTCCCCCTCTCCCCTACCAGTCAGTTGACTATTTTGCTTGGGAGGCTCTCATTAGGGAGCAAAATAGCTACAGGTCTTCCCTCAGCAGCTTGGGTTTTGGACTTGGTGCCCTAGAGGCAGGAGAAAGCCCAATCCTCTGCCCTGCTTGGCCTTCGGCGAATTTCAGTTGAAGGCAACCCATTTGGCTCTCCCCATTAGAAAAGCTAGAAGGTTCTAACAGTAAGAAGGATTATATAGTCTCAGTGAGAATACAGACATATAAAACTGCTGGTAACTCCAAGGACGTTGTCCACAGAGGGGCCTCAGGGCCACGGAGAAGAGCGACAAACAGAAAGAAAGAAGGAGCTGATGACAATTCCCTATGGATACCTGACTTTTCAGCAGGACTCATAAGGGAATGTGTGTTTGATGGGCACTTCACTGATGACACAGGACTGCGGTTGCCTTGATTTGGATGCCTGTTGATTTAGTTTCTCTTTTCTTTCTCATCCCAGAATTTCATCTGGGCCTAGATCGCCGTTCCTTTTCAGACCTGAAAGCTATTTTAGCCATCATCTTGCCTAAGAGTTTTATTTTACCAGGATGCAGAGGAAAGGTGAATCGCCCGAGTTCACAGTGCGACTTGTAGCGAGTTTGTGCAGAGGTGAGACCCAGTCCTTAGGTGTCCCCCTGCCCAGTACTTTTTGAGCAGTGCCATACTAGCTCTTATGATTAAGCATTCTTTTAGTCAGCAGCTGGGAAGACCCAGGGTTTCATTAAAGATTGCTAACCGGTTCTGCTTCTGCCATTTCTCTACAACAGAGAGAGAAGGTGAGGGGTAATTTATTTGCCATCCACATGAAATGCATTTAATGTGGAAGCTGGCATTTTATAATTCTTTCTTGGTCCAGGTAGCTACAAGAACTATTCTTGTGTCTTTGGGAACACAGCACCTTAAAAAAGAAAACTTGTGGGGCACCTGGGTGGCATAGTCAGGCATCCAACTTTTGATTTGGGGCTCAGGTTGTGGTCTCAGGATTGTGGCGTTGACGCCCATGTCAGGCTCTGAACTCAGCAGGGGATCTGCTTGGAATTCTCTCTTCCTCTCTCTCTGCCCCTCCTACTTGTGCTCACTTGCCTTATGTAGAATAAATAAATCTTTAAAAAAAAAAGAGCTTGTTTTTTTCTGTAATACATATTCATTGTAAAAAATTAGAAAATGTAGATAAGAAAAAAGAATAATACCACACTCCAAATCACCTTTTATTTATTTTTATATTTTTTAAAGATTTGTATATTTTAGAGAAAGAAGGAGCACACGAGTGTGGAGGGTGGCGGGGAGAGTGAGGAAGAAAGAAACCCTTGCTGAGTTCAGAGCCCCACATGGGACTTGATCTTAAGACCCTGAGATCACAACCTGAGCCAAAATCAAGAGTGGGATGTTCAACTGACTGAAGAACGCAGGGGCCCTTCCAAATTACCTTTTAGACTTTGTGTGTTTGTGTGTGTGTGTGTGTGTGTGTGTGTGTGTGTGTGGTTTACATACACGGAGGCATACGTATATATGTGTGTATGTACATATATGTATAGACTTTCCATTTCAATAAAATCTATTTCTGTAATGTCAGTTTTAATAAGTAGATGATAATTTTATTGTGTGTGTAACATCATTTATCTGATACACTATTATTGAAAACATGAGTCTTTTTTCTCCAATGTTAATTGCATTGTGAACAACCTTAATATCCTCTGAAAAAAATCTTTTGCATTCCTTTAATTATCACTTGAGGATAAATTTATAGAAATAGATATGCTGACTCAAAAGTATACCTATCTGTAAGGCTTTTAGTGCTTCTAGCTCGATTGCCTTCCAGAAAGATAGTCATTTACTTTCTCCCCATCAGAGTGGGAAAGGACCTTGGCGCTTAAGTGAAATAAGTAAAGTAAGGACATCAACCACATCCAGGACTGTAAGAATCTTACAGTCAAGGCTGGATGAGTTCCCGGCGCTTCTGTTTCCTCCAAATGGTTATAAAGCAGGGCCCCTGGGTACAGTTGGTTGAGCGGCTCAGTCGGTTAAGCGTCTGCCTTCGGCTCAGGTCATGATCACAGGTTCCTGGACCGAGTCCCACATCGGGCTCCCTGCTCAGCAAGGAACCCGCTTCTCCCTCTCCCTCTGCTGCTCCCCCTGCTTTTGCTCTCTCTCTATGACAAATAAATAAAATCTTAAAAGAAGAAAAAGTGGTTATAAAGCTATGAGCATAGTTATGAGCTATAAGAGATTTAAGCAGAATTATGTAAGAAGCTTACAGTAGTTACACCAAGAATTGTTCTATGCACGCCTTACTTCAGGAATGTGTATAGTTTGCAGCCCAGACATAACAATGCCATGGCCGGAGAGATTTCTGCTGAATGCGTGTTAGTCAGGCAAGGGTTAAGCAGCTAATGTTTTAGCACCCTGACATCGGAATTTAGAAATACTTCCTGCCTCACATGTCAAGATGAGATCTTTGTCTAATTGCTCATGATGGTAATAGCAAAAACAACTGTTTCTTTAGTGCTTTGTTTCTCTAGACCTGTGCTTGGGACTTCACATGTGTGTATTATCTTCTTTAATCCCTAGCACAAAGCACTGTGGCAGGTGGTGTTACCTATATATTACAGATGAGGTATTTGAAGCACAAAGAAATTATGTAATTTACCTACGATGACAAAGTACGTATGTGTCCTCTTTAAACCAGCTCAACTTTTTTTGACATCAAAGCCTGTGTTCTGATCTATGGCGTGATACTGTCTCCCTGATAACCAGGCTTCTTCTTATTCCAGATAATCTAACCTCTAGTCGTACTTATTGCACTTAAGTAGGTTTTGGTTTTGTTTTATTTTGTTTTTCCAACAAACATCCTTTTTTTTTTTTTTAAGATTTTATTTATTTGACAGAGAGAAACATAGCCAGAGAGGGAACGCAAGCAGGCAAAGTGAGAGAGGGAAAAGCAGGCTTCCTGCCGAGTAGGGAGCCTGATGTGGGACTCCGGGATCATGACCTGAGCCGAAGGCAGTCGCTTAACCAACTGAGCCACCCAGGTGCCCCCAAACATCCTTAAAAAAAAAAAAATCAATTAGCGACATATGGTACTTCATTAGTTTCAGATGTAGTGTTCAATAATTCATTGGTTGCATATAACACCCAGTGCTCATCACATCACGTGCCCTCCTTAATGCCCATCGCCCAGTTACCCCATTCCCCTACCTGTCTCCATTCTGTGCCCTCAGTTTGTTTCTCAGAGTCAAGAGTCTCTCATGGTTTGTCACCCTCTTTGATTTCCTCCCATTCAGTTTTCCCTCCCTTTCCCTATGATCTTCTGTGCTATTTCCTACATTCCACACATAAGTTAAACTGTATGATAATTGTCTTTCTCTGATTAACTTATTGCTCTTAGCATAATCGCCTCTAGTTCCGTCCACGTGGATATAAATGGTAGGTGTTCATTCTTAGTATAGATTTTGGAGCTAGGTGATCACGTATCACAAAGAAATATCTGCCCATTGTGTATTGCTAGGGCCATAAGCCTTTGTTCTTAATCCTAAGGCCAGATACGATAAAATCAAATCCTGGGTACATCTTAATGCTTCTTCCTTTTTATTTCAAGTAGTCTTTATACACTTTAAGATACATTCAAAGTTAGATGAGACTCTAGGATGATTTTGTATTTTTTGGCATCTTAAATCATGTTCAGATTTTTCCCAGGTATATGCAACAGGGCCTGTGGCTAGGATTCTTCAAAACAAAGCAAACAAAACAAAAACCACCACTCTGAAAAATAAAGATTCCCATTTTCCTACAATTAATTTCTCAGTAACCTGAAGCCCATCAGATGTTGATCTGGTTTTTACTACAGTAGGGTGCTTTAACCTGGATGAACTTGGATTTTCTGAGGGGTTCTCATGCCCAACACTGGCTTTCTTTGTAGTTCCAGCTGACTGCACAGTCGGGTCAGCTTGTGTTTCCTGCTGTATCTCTATAAGTGAAACCTTTCCAGAAAACGGACAGCCAAGCCCTTCCTTTCTTGTTCTGAGCTTCTAACGCCTCTGTTCCAACTGCTGGGTAAACAGACCCGTCCCTAATCACAGCACAGGAGCTCCGTGTGCTACCTCACCTTAAAAAATAACCAGAGAAAACTTCCAAGATCCTAAATAGTGCAGCCCTTGTATTTAGCATCTTGAGAAAGGAAAGAGCTATATATAAGGAACATTTAGGATGCCAACATTTTTGCTGTGGAGTTTCGTTCATTCCTGAGGAGTGGTCCGGCAAAGCGACAGTGGGTCTCAAATAGTTAACAGGACATTTGCTCTGTGATCTTTGAGAGGTAATATGGACTCTGTTCTGGAGTGAGAAGCGAACAGAAATGGACACCTGACTTCAGAAGTACTTTTTACAAAAGTGGCATCTTCAGAATTTGTCTCATCTGCTGAGTCAAGGACTCCAGCTGTGCTTTGTTGGTATTGATCATACTTCTAGTCCCCAGAACCTGGGGCATTTAGGAAAGTGTCCAGAGAATGTGGTGCTTTTCTATAGTAAGCAATAAATGTAAAAGGTGTATTTCATTACTTGCCCCAGAAAGTATCTTTTGGGTGTAGATAAGTATCCATAGTTAATTCCTGAAACTACAATTGACTGATGGCATTTATGTTTTTTCCTCTTCTCAGATAGTATATGGTGATAATGGTTTCATATAATGGTACACAAAGTATTGTGTACTTCCTTATCTAGAGCTCGGTCTTCTGGAACTTTGGGATCTTAGATGCAGCTAGAGCCAGAAGAAACCTC
Source organism: Spilogale gracilis (assembly GCA_004023965.1). Taxonomy (NCBI): domain Eukaryota; kingdom Metazoa; phylum Chordata; class Mammalia; order Carnivora; family Mephitidae; genus Spilogale; species Spilogale gracilis. The sequence goes on from PITA01006636.1 coordinate 12,557, forward strand.
CAAACCCTGTTCGGTAGTACAGAAGCAGGCCCAAAGAACCGAGCACACTGAAGGAATTGCAAGATCTAAAAATGTTGAGATATGCAGTGTCCACTCCTTTCCTAGATGTGGGAGCAGTGAGTGTCTCAGGACAACTCTAGAAGCCTAGCTTTTTCCTGGGACACTCAAAAGTACGGGAGAAGCAACAGGAGATGGAGAACAGAATGGAAACCTCACTAGCAGAAGCAGTGCGGGGGCAGTGGTAGTAATCGAAGATAGAAAGGTGGGGATTTACATCCTGAGCAGCAAGAAGCAGAGAGAAAAGTCAATGCTGCGAATGGTTTGTGGTGGTGGAAGGTAGAGATCATAGAAACGATGGGCGGTGCAATGGGGTAGGACACAGCAGGTTCTGGGACAGCAGAGAAGGCAGTAGGTGGGGAAGCAATGTTTATAGTAAATCTGAACTTTAATACCAGAGTGCTTGGCTGGCTTACTTAAAGATGGGAGGGGGGCCAGGGTGGCAGAGTTGATTAAGCAATTAGGTGTCCAATTGGTTTCCTCTTAGGTCATGATCTTGAGGTCATGGGATGGAGTCACGTATGTCAGACTCCACGCTCAGTGGGGAGTACTTCTCCCCCTCTTCCTCTCCCTCTGCCTCTCCCCTGCCCCTTCTCCTACTTCCTTCTCTCTCTGTCTAAAAATGAATAAATACGGGGTGCCTAGGTGGCTCAGTCATTAAGCATCTGCCTTTGGCTCAGGTCATGATCCCAGAATCCCAGGATTGAGGCCCACATCAGGCTCCCTGCTCAGTGGGAAGCCTGCTTCTCCCTCTCTCACTCCCCCTGCTTGTGTCTCCTCTCTAGCTGTTTTCTCTCTGTCAAATAAATAAAATCTTTTTAAAAAAATGAATAAAATCTTTAAAAATACATATTAAAAAAAAGATGGGAATTAGCCATAATGTCTTTGTATTCTATCCACGACAATTGGAAGTATGAGTAAATGTTTGTTGGATGAATATAGGCGTGCATACGCCATTTTTACCCTGCATGTGTGGGTGGGTGGACCTGCTTATGTGAGCAGAAAGAACACTTTGAAGGTGGCATGTGCAAACCTGAAGGTATACATGTTCTGCCCTAGGTCTTGTAGCTGGTGGATTTTTCTATCCAAGATGATTGAGGATTAGTGAGGTTGAGCAGAGGCTGGATTCCAGAGCCAGTGTAATAGGGACCCTAAACAAGTACCTGGAGTGATAATCTGCTCAAAGGCAGAGCATGATGAGATAATGGTCAATAGCCAGACAGTGTGAAAACCAGCCTCTGGAAGGCACATCTGCAGTCAACACAGGCAGGTGCAGAAGCAGCAGCAAGGTCAGATGCTGGGAATTGTGCCCGACAGGCCTGCAGCTGCTCCACAGTCCCATGCGTCCCCAGGAGTGCCACTGTCCTCAGGTGCACACATCCAGCAGTGCCAGCAAGCACAGGTGGCCAGGCTGGAGGCCTCCTTGCAGGCATTAACAGAGTTCTATCTGTGTTATCATGGTCAGTCACAGCTGGGTATGGCAGGGACCTGTTTTCAGACAAGGAAGGGCATGGTATGTTTTAGAAATTTTTCCAGCAGCCAGGGCGCCTGCGTAGCTCAGTTGGTTGGACGTCTGCCTTCGGCTCAGGTCACCGTGATTTCAGGGTCCTGGAATTAAGCCCTGGGTTGAGTTCCCTGTTCAGCGGGGAGTCTGCTGCTTTCTCTGCCCTGCCCCTACTCATTCTCACTTGCTTGCTCTCTCTCAAATAAATGAATAAGATTGTTAAAAGGAAAGACATTTTTCTGGTGACTACTGAAAAATTTAAGCTCTAAAATGTTTTAAAGCACTCTGGTAAACCCCAAAATGACTCATTCCCCTAAATGTTCCAAATGGTCATTGTTCTTTGCGTCTGGAAAATATTTCCTATTTTCCAAAGTATCTCTGTGGACATTATTCCTTGGCACTTTTATAGCATTGCTCTGAGATGGATAAGGGTTTGGGGTGTGTGTGTGTGTGTGTGTGTGTGTGTGTGTGTGTGTTTCATTCACCTCTGTTGTATAGATTAAGCAAACTGTCTAAACATATCCGACTGGCTAATGGCAGAGGGAGGGGGACCCAGATGTCCTTAGTTCTAGCTCTGTCCATGACATCGTAGTAGAGTCTTCCGTTGCCTTTACACGTGGTTGACTGTGGCCCTAAGTATGTGAGCTGTGGGTTAGGCCCACAAAGAGCTGTGATCTGCTCCTCTGCACTAACAAGTCTGTATTTTGTCCTCTCCGTCGCTATTCCATGTAGGCAGTTTTGGCATTTTGTTTTAAAATAAAAGAAAATGCACTTGGGTTTGGGGTTGCTTTGTTTTTTTTCTGTCCTTCAACAGCGGTTCTGAAACCTCACCTCAAGGAGATTTTAGTTCCGCTCCTACAATTCTCAGTATGGTGATAGACACACTGGTATCTCCTGCCCTCCGTTGTCAGGAGTCAGAGTGAGATCTGACTTCCCTTGAATTAGTGGTGACAGAGAACAAAGAGTAGAATAGATGCTGTTGAGAAATCAAAGACAAGAAAGCTTGGAAATCTGAGGAGATGCCTGGAGGTTGAATCAGTGGAATCAGAAAACCATTCCTTAATTCTGGAACAAGTAGTGCATACGATTTATATATATGTGTATATGAATGATTTATAAAACCTGGTTTTCTGCAAGATCATTAGCAATCCCAGAGCAAGAATAAAAGGGGAAGGGGAAAGAATTTAGCCCAGTATCTTTACAGCCACATCCTGATGGCATTCGTCCATGTGGCGCCCGCAGTTGTGAGCGGAGAGAGGTGCCTCAAGGCTGGGCTTTGAGTGCGGAGGCTCCCGGAGGGGTGGCTTATACTTCTTACCACTGACCGAAGTGGAGTGACTTGCTCGGAGGCTCTGAGGATGACCTCATCCCATTACATTTCAAGGCAGCCGTGCTTGTGAGAGCCAGGCAGCTCTTCCCCAGCGGTGGTCCCCTTTCACATCTCATTCATAATTGGAGTGAGTGAGGATCATTTTTGCCCATTATAGAAGGTGCTTCCCTCAGACCTCCCGTGGCATACCAAAGCTCACATATTATTGTGACTTAACAACTGTAACCAGGCTCCTAACAAGGTCTAGGTTACCCTGTGAAGAGCACGCAGGTTCTAGGAGGGAGGCAAGTGGAGGGTCAAGCTCAAGTCCCAATCCAGGGAGTGAGCAGGAGAACTGTTGCTACATTCTAACTGGAGACAGTGCCGGAAAAGTTTCGGAAGCCACCTGACCAGACTCGGGTATGATGAAGTGCTTAGTCTTGGGTTTCCATCTGCTTGTGTCTTCTGGGTCTCCTCTGAAAGGGAGACAGCATTTAGAGGCAGAGCTGTTGGGACCGCGGTCTCCTTGAGTGACGCTGCATATTGATGAAGTGAGCCTGTTTAAGTAGCTTTTAAATTCCCCAAATTTTTATTATCATTTTTTAAATCATCTTATCATTCATGCAGGTGGTTCCAGAAAAGAAATCACTGAGCACTGGGAATGGCTGGAGCAGAATCTACTGCAGACCCTTTCCATCTTTGAAAATGAGAACGATATAACCACATTTGTGAGAGGAAAAATACAGGTAGTGGGTTGTTTATTTGGTTTGAACTTTAATTGGAGACAATTTCAGACTTATAGAAAATGGTCAAAATAAGAGCCTGTAGACATTTATTTATTTATTTACTTACTTACTTATTTATTATGTATTTATTTCCATAACCCAGCAACCCTGTCCCTCTCCCCCTCCCCTCCGCAATCCTCAGTTTGTCTTCTGAGATTAAGAGTCTCTTATGGCTTATCTTCCTCCTTGGTCAATCTGGTTTCATTGCTTTCCCTCCTTAGCCCCCACGACCCCCTGCCTTGCCTCTCAAATTCTTCATGTCAGAGAGATCATATGATAATTGTCTTTCTCTGATTGACTTATTTCACTCGGCACAATCCCCTCCAGTTCCATCCACATCATTGCACATGGCAGGATTTCATTCTTTTGATGGCTGCATAGTATTCCATTGTATATACACCACATCATCTTTATCCATTCATCTGTTGATGGAGATCTAGGTTCTTTTTAGCTGTTGTGGACATTGCTGCTACAAACATTGGGGTGCATGTGCCCCTTCGGATCCCTACATGTGTGTCTTTGGGGTAAATACCCAGGAGTGCGATTGCTTTTTAAGGAATCTCCATTCTGTTTTCCAGAGCGGCTGCACCAGCGTGCATTCACACCAACAGGAGCCTGTACACCTTTTGCATATTCTCCTATTCTTAACATTTTACCCCATTCATATTATCACTTGGGTGCTCATTTACTTTCTATTTGAGTGGAATTCCACCCCCCCCAATATTTCAGTGTGTATTTCTAACAATATTCTGTTGGCTAGTAACACTGTAGTCATCCCCTTCAATAAATTTAACATTAACGCTATACTTTATTACTTGGTACATATTCCAATCTTTTGTTAATTGACTCAATGTCTAGCACTTTTTCCCTTTCAGTCCAGTGCAAGATCCAGTCTGGGAAGCTACTGAATTGGTTCTCATCCCTTGTCTCCTCCTATCTAGAATGCTTCCATAGCCTTTCTTTGTCTTTTATGACCTTCATATTTTTAAGTTTGCAGTTCTATTTTTTTCTTAACGGGACATTTTTCATTTCGGGTTCTGTCAGATGTTTCCTAGGATTTGATTCTGATTATGCACACAGAGGTGGAACACTTCAAGTGATCTTACGTCCTTGTAAGAGTATCATTTCTGGAGGCACATGGTATCTCCCCTCTGGGTGATAGACACCCAGCAAGATGTTACCTACCCGGATTCTCCTCCGTAGAGTCACTAATTTTTCCTTTTCCAGTAATAAACTATTTGAAATTTTCAATGGGAAAACACTGTAAGGCCACACAGATATCCTACTCCTTATCCAAATTTCCCCATGATTTAGTGTCCATTCATGATCTTTTTTGTCTGAAGCAATCTTTGCTATGATGTGTTTACAAAGCAGTCATTTTTCAACCCCAGCCTTCTCTCATCTTTATCATTTAGCACCTATTATTCTGCTATAAGCAAGAGCTCTCTTGACATTATTCATCAATTTATTTTTGTTATGGGCTCATTGGATTCCGATGTTTTTCAGTTGTTTACATTTCATTACTGGACTTAATTATTTTGGTACTCACACTGTCTCAAACCTACAGATTGCCTTCTTCATCCTTGTGACGTGTCCCTGTTACTTTTTTGAACCCTTCTTTTTTTTAAGATTTTTATTTATTCATTTGATAGAGAGGTAGAGAGCACAAGTAAGCAGAGCGGCAGGCAGAGGTAGAGGGAGAAACAGGCTCCCCGTTGAGCAGGGAGCCCAACGCAGGAGTCGATCCCAGGACCCTGGGATCATGACCTGAGCTGAAGGCAGGTGCTCAACCTGCTGAGTCACCCAGGCGCCCCATGTCCCAGACTCATCTTGTACTTTCTTTGTCCTAGTCCTGGAATTAGCCCTTTGTTGCTGTTTGCTTTCAGTTTGAGTCCCTTTCTTCTAACATTGTTAGTCTATGTTAGTTTAATATTTTTTGCATGCCGAAAATATTAGCATGCTTCCAAAAATTTAAATCTCTCAGAGTGTTACTCCCACCTGCATTCTTGTACCTTGTTCTACCCAATCGCTTGCAGTTAACTAACTTCCTTGTTATCTGGTCTATCTGTCCTGTGTTTCTTTTTGTAAAGAGAGGCAGATATATGTTTTTTCTTATTTCTCTTTAAATCTTACACATGAGCCTTCATATACATATTCTCCTCTGTGTTTGCACTTTTCGCTCAACAACTCTTGGGTGACACTTCGTATCAGTTTGTAGAGAGTATCCACATGTTGTGTTTGTTTTTTTAAAAAAAACATTTTAATTGTTTTGTTTTTATTTTGAAATATTAATCTTTAGATTTATAGGAGAACTGTGAAGATAGGACAGAGAATTCCCATAGATCCTACCACTTAGCTCCCATCAATATCAACATCTTCTGTGACCATAGTATATTCATCAAAAGTAAGAAATGAACAGTGACACAACATTGTCTAACTGCAGGAGCATGTGGGTGGCTCAGTCAGTTAAACATCTGACTCTTGGTTTCGGCTCAGGTCGCCATCTCAGGGCTGTGAGATTGAGCCCCTTTATCGGGCTCTGCACTTAGTGTGGAGTTTGCTTAAGATTCTTTACCTCTTCCTTCCCTCCTCCCCCTGCTCACCCCCTCCTGGTGTATGCACACACTGTCTCTTTGAAATACGTACATAGATCTTTAGGAAGAAAAAATTGTTTACTACAGACTTTATTTGGATTTTATCAGTTTTTTCACTTCACGTCCTTTTTTATTCCATGATCCAATCCAGGATCCCACATCACATTGGGTGCCTGATGCTTTTTAATAGATGTATTTTATGTGTGTATATATTGTAAAGAATTCAGCACTTTTCTATACTTGGACATTTAAGTAGTTTCCAATATTTTGCAATTATATATGCACACACAAACATGTAGTGTATGCACAAATTATAAATCACACATAAAATAATATACATGGTGTGTGTGTGTGTGTTTGTATTGTGGGGCTCTATCTTTAAGATAAAACTGGTAGAAGTGGGATTGCCCGATCTAGGGGTAAATGCATATGTCATTTTGTTTAATATTGCCAAACCGCTGGCATCTATGGGAATGCCTGTTTTCTCACAATTTCACGAAAAAAGTAGATTATCAAGCTTTTGAGTTTTTGCCCATCTGATGGGGGAAAATATTTTAGTGTTGTTTTAATTTGCATTTATTTCACTTATGAGCGAAGTTGAACATCTTTTTAAATGTTTAATGGGCCATTTTTATGTCTCTGTAGATTGTCTGCTCATGTCTTTCACCTGTTTTTCTAAGGGATTTTGGTCTTATTTTTCTTTAATTTTTTAAGGTCTTTTATATAAAGGTCATTAGCCTTCTGCTGGTGATATCTATGACAGATATTTCCCCTAAGGTTGTCATTTGCCTTTTGACTTTGCTCATAATAGTTTTTGCTATGGAACATCTAAATATTTTATTTAGTCAAAATTAGAAATTCTTTCCAGATTTTTAGTCATCGTTAGTCATCGTTTCTTTATACTCAAGTTAAGGAAGAATTCTAGGAAGTGATCTGATAGTTCACTTCTCATTGAAATTATACAGGATAGTCAATGTCTGCCTGATTTCTTCTCTTTCACTAAACTTTTACACAAACAATAGTAGTTTTATAATCAGAAAAAGAAATGGAATATTACTTCCTTTTAGTGTCTGATATTTTTGAGGGAGTGTAACCGGACCACATAAAATTGGGGAGGGCTGGGGGCGCCTGGGGGGCTCAGTTGGTTAAGCGACTGCCTTCGGCTCAGGTCATGATCCCGGAGACCCGGGATCGAGCCCCACATCGGGCTCCCTGCTCAGCGGGAAGCCTGCTTCTCCCTCTCTCACTCCCTCTGCTTGTGTTCCCTCTCTGGCTGTGTTTCTCTCTGTCAAATAAATAAAATTAAAAAAAAAATGGGGGAGGGCTGAGCAGCACAAAAGCACATATAACATATCAGCCTCTTCCTTTTCCCTACCCTTTGCCCCAGAGATGGACATTCTTCACTGCTTCAACATGGCCATTCCAGTTTCTACTCTGTGGTCATAATTAACGAAACTAGCTAGGTAGTGAAGAGGGTAAAAATGGGAGCAGGAAGATGTTGGGAAGAGTCAGTTTGAAGCTAGGAGGAGGTAGGCATTTCCAAGCAAAAAAGGGTTCTCAAATGCCTGAGAGTTGTTTTATTGCTAAAACCCTTCTGATTCTATAACTTCTTCCTTTTATTTCTGAGTCACGTGCCTGAATTTCTGGGAAGTAACGGAAACAGAGAGAGTGTGAGGTTCCTCATTTGACCATGTCATGGGGATTAGCTGCCTGGTGTGGGAATGGTCGTGAGGTGTCTTCCCTGTTCGGGAGCCATTGCTAAGGTCCTCAGTTAGGTTTTGCTAGTCCTCCCTCAGATGGTACATCTTTGGTTAATAGATACAAATTACTTAGAAGTGACAATAGCCAGGAGGAAAACAAAAACAAACACACAAAAGACCAGAAAATAAAACAAGGACCAATTATGTCAAATAGCCGTTCTTCTCACTGTTTTTATTACACCAAAAATGTCACATTTAATTCCCCTGAACCCAATTATGAGGAAAGAGTTGATATTAATGCAATTATGTGTGAATGAATGTCATTCATGCGCAAACGAACGCTTTAAGCATTCCCAGTTGTCCAATAATGAAGGGAATCAACAAATTTATTTGTTTTGAGATTTAATTAACTTTTATAAGTTATATATATAATAATTAACTACAGAGGCAACCACAATTCATATCCATTGATAGCATTTTGTGTATGTCTTTCTAGATTTCTGGAGTGCATTTTGTCGTAATAGTAGTCTTACTGTGCATGTAATTTTGTATTACGTCTTTGTTTCCTTGACTGGTATTGTTATATAATTTTTAGTTATTATTTTAATAATGGAATAGCATCCCACTATTGATCTTATCATTCCTCTCTTTCTAGAAGTCTCCTTAGATTCTAGACCAGTTGGGGCAGGCACAGAAAGTAATACCATATGGTGAACACTTGTTCATATAAGTTCTACTGTAGTTTGGTTTTATTCCTTTGGGATAGATTACAAATTACAAAACATTGATTACTGAGTTTATACATTTTTAGTGATCCTTAGTAGAGATTGTCAGTATATTAGAATCCCTGTGCAATTACATCATGGCTCACTTTCAGCATTCTGGTTGTTTAAACGGTTTTCCAAATTTAATAGATAAAAGTTGGGCTCACATTGTCTGAATTTTCTGTCTTAGGTTAGGAGGTTGAAAATTTTTTCATGTTCGCTAAGTTAATGTTCCTTTTTATGAATTCTGTGTCACTGTTCTTTGCGTATTTAAATTTGTATTGGACATCCCAAATATTTGGATTGTAGTAACTTTCCAAAGTTATGTGAATCTGTTGACTGGAATCAGGATAACCATTTTGTGTGCCATAGTACCTGTAGAATGTAAAGGAGGGAGATGTCCCATCCCTTTGATCCGTCATCCGGTCCACTTGGCTACAAAAATTATAAGCAAAGTAAGGAGAAGTTCTGCATTCTGGATTCTCTCTATTCTTAAATGTGTGGAAGTTGGGAAGTGAACCTTATGGGGACTATTACCTTTACTGTTGAAGTGAGTTGGTAAGGCCTGGCCTGTTGATATTATGTACTGGGCCTTGGGGTGTTCCAGTCTTGTTTCTCAGTTCTGCATCCTCACAAATTCTCTCATATTAGAGGCATCTCATTTTTAAAATTTAGTGAACATTCTAGAAACGTGGTATTTAGTAGATCTGGGATAATACAGTTTTAATATATTTCCACTCAAAACATGGGTATCATTTGGTTTGTTGTACATCACTCCCTTCTAATATTATTTTTTTTTAAGATTTTATTTATTTGACAGAGAGAAACACAGCAAGAGAGGGAACACAAGCAGGGAGAGTGAGAGAGGAAGAAGCAGGCTTCCCGCTGAGCAGGGAGCCTGATGCGGGGCTCCATCCTGGGACTCTGGGATCATGACCTGAGACACAGGCAGACGCTTAACAGAGCCCCTCCCTTCTAATATTCTTATTTTGACTTTAGGTCAGAGCCCTGCTAAGTGGTCTAGGGCACAGGTATTAGCGTGCTTGAGGGTGTCTAGGCTTACTCTAAGTTGATTGACCACTGGGGTTTCCTAGAAACCCAACCCCTACTACTTATTATGGTTTCCCACTCAGTCACTTTTATTTATTCATTCTTTTTTTTTTCATATATATGTATTATAATCCCCTTCGAAAGGCATTGATAATTTTGAAATGTCACACGGACTGTAGGTATATTTGCCGCCTGGGAAAGGTTTGTACATCCTTCTTCTGAAGTGGCTTCTTCTCCCCACCCAGAGGTCCAGTGCCCTCAAGCAACCTTGTGGTTGTCTGAAGTTCCCTAGTGCAGCACACCACCAAAGCCAGCTCACCCCCGAATTAGCCTCGGTTCCAGATGGATCTCCCCTGGTGTCCATGAAAGCTAGTCATCTCTGCTCTCTTAATGAAGTAGTAATCTTGAGAAAAGCTGAAACTGACCTTTGGGGTAACCTTTGGGGTGACATCATGATGAGCTAGGAAAAGCAGTAGAATTTGCAAAATCTTAACGTCTCCTCATTTGTAGACTAAAACCACAGGCTTCATTCTAAATGAGCATCTTAAAATGATTAGCACCAGTAAACAGATAATCAAACTATTATTTTTTTTAAAGATTTTACTTATTTATTTATTTGAAAGAGAGACACAGGGAGAGAGGGAACACAAGCAGGGGGAGTGGGAGAGAGAAGCAGCCCTCCTGCTGAGCAGGGAGCCTGATGTGGGGCTCAATCCCAGGACCCTGGGATCATGACCTGAGCTGAAGGCAGACGCTTAACAACTGAGCCACCCAGGCGCCCCTCAAATTGATATTGTTATTTGTAGATCTTTCAGTACCCAGGTGCTCCCCAGTAATGGGCTTAGAATTGGGGGGCTGCCTTTGAAAAATAATTTATCAATTAAAAAAATACTATCATTAGAAATTTGTTTTTTCCTTTCCAATATTTACAGCATGCAGGAAAAAAAGCAGCCCTAGTCTTTTTAATACGTGTTGTGTGCCTCATTTTCTCCTTGCTCTAGGGCATAATTGCAGAGTATAACAAGATCAATGATGTGAAGGAAGATGATGACACGGAGAAGTTCAAAGAAGCCATTGTGAAATTCCACAGGCTGTTCGGCATGCCCGAGGAGGAGAAGCTGGTCAACTACTACTCTTGCAGCTACTGGAAGGGGAGGGTCCCCCGTCAGGGCTGGATGTACCTCAGTATCAACCACCTTTGCTTTTATTCTTTCCTTATGGGAAGGGAAGGTGAGTTGTCTACAATTTCAGAGGGAAGCTTGGGAAAGTCTGCTGAGGTTTGCCCCAAACTCATAAACCACATCAAAATGCCTCAGATAGATCTGTAGTGATGACTCGGTCTACACTGAGTCTTAACTATGTAACAAGTGAAGTCAATTATTCTCACTATTTTAAAAAAAAAAAAAGGTCATTAAGTAATAAAGATTCCCCAAAGCCATAATAAATGTTGTTGACATGGACTTCAATCCATAATAATGATGACTTCAGAATTTATGGAGTCTGAATTTGTCTCTCAAGCAAAACAGTAATGAATATGGGGCATGCAGACTCGAAGGGGTTCAGCGAGATTGGGGGCTGGGTTGTGAGACTGAAGGACCCTCTGGGGATTTTGATGAGCTAGGTGCTGACCGGCTTGTTCCCTGTGCTCAGCCAAGCTGGTGATCCGGTGGGTGGACATCACACAGCTTGAGAAGAACGCCACGCTGCTTCTGCCTGATGTGATCAAAGTGAGCACGAGGTCCAGTGAACATTTCTTCTCTGTCTTTCTCAACATCAATGAGACCTTCAAGTTAATGGAGCAGCTTGCCAACATAGCCATGAGGCAGCTCTTAGACAATGAGGGATTTGAACAGGACAGATCCCTGCCCAAACTGAAAAAGAAGTCTCCTAAGAAAGTTTCGGCTCTGAAACGGTAGGTGACAGAGACAGAGTCCTACACACTTCAGAAACAAGAAACCCTCGCATTCTTTTATGAAATGTAACTTTTCTGAACCACTTCAAGGGGCGCAAATGGTTTTCTGGGTATAGATGCAGAACTGAAAAAGACTGAAGCACTCAAAGGTCGATGAGTGAGGCAGACATGGCCAGCTATGACACCAAGAGATGGGAACTCCTCTGGTCCTAGGGGCGGGGTGCCTCGGGGCAGTGTGTAGTGGGGAGATGGGGCAGGGTGGTGGATAAAGCCCTCACAGGACAGTGCTTGAGTGGCCTCTCAAGAGATAGTAGAAGTCACCCTTACAGATCCAGCGGGATGGGTATTTCGGGCAGAGAGTAACATGGTGCAGGAATCATGAAGCAAAAGCACAGAGGGGATTAAGTCCATCTATGTCTGGAAAGTGGTGAAGCATGGGATGAGGTGAGGCTGCAGAAAAGTCTGGAAGTCTGGATGTGGGAGTGGAGCTAGATAGAAGGCAAGGGAAAAGTCGAGACTCTCAAGTGGTAGTGTATGCATGAAATTGTCCGAAACTGAGATGGGGATGGAGGGAGGAGAGCATGTCCGAGGGATATGCCATAGCGTAGATGGAACTGGAAATCCTTGGCTTACAACTGGTACTTGGAACCTGACGAGATCACGGCAATGAAGATGTCTGCTGACCTGAGGCGTGTTTCAGTGGAGTGGTTGAGGGTGAAGGGTGTTAACAGCAGTGGGCTGAATCACAAATGAAAGGCAAGGAACCTGAATGAGGCAAATGTAGACTGCTCTTTCAAGAAATTCAGTGGTGTAGGAGGAGGGGTTACTCTTCTTAGAATGTAGAAGATTTGACTATAGGATAGAAGGGAAAGGGTGTGGTGAAGGTAGGTGCAGGGAAGGAGGGGACGCAGAGCTAAAGCTGTAAGAAAACCAGTCATTTGAGACATGACAAGTGATAGGGCATGGTAAAAATTGTCCTTATACGTCTCCCTCTGAAATGGAAAGGAAGTAAGAGAAGGTGAGGATGGAAGCAAATTGGAGGTAAAACGGAGGGCAAAGGGGTGGGGGAGCTCCTCTTAGTTCTGGGAAGCCAGGAACTCGACCACCAGGGCCTGAGGCAGCATAGAATCTTGAGAGGAGAGGTTTGAACAACTGACTTGATAAACAGGAAGAAGGGGAAAAAACCAAGCTGAGGTTGGAAATTCTAATCGGACAGGAGGTGGGTTGTTCCTATGTTTCCGGCAATTTTGTTGTCCTTTTAGGGCAGACCATGATAGCCAGCAGATTCATGAGGCTCATTTGCATTCTCCTCAGATCTTTCTTAAGAGATGAGGCCCCAAAAGTGGCTCTGGAGGAGTGTGAATATGTTCATCTCTTCAGAAATCATCGTTTTCCTTTAGAAAAAGAGTGGGTCTCTTATCCAGGCCCAGTTCTCCTCAGATTCTTTAACATTCACAGACACTGATTGTAAAATGACCTAAATATATTGAAATGATTGTATTGTGCTTCTGGGTCATAGGTTGGAGACAGCTCCAATAGAAAGCCAAGAAGGCAGGGATGAGTCTGAGAGGGCAGCGCCACGGAGAGATGGCTGGGTGGGGGGTGGGGGCTCTGCTGCTGCACCTTCGGATGCCACTGAAGCCTGAAACACTGCTGTCACATGGGACGACACTGTTCTTGCCTTCCAGAGACCTCGATGCCAGGGCAAAGAGTGAGAGATACCGCGCACTCTTCCGGCTGCCCAAAGATGAAAAACTAGATGGCCACACAGACTGCACCCTCTGGACGCCATTCAACAAAATGCACATTTTGGGGCAGATGTTTGTGTCCACAAATTACATCTGCTTTACCAGCAAGGGGGAGAACGTGTGTAGTCTCATCATCCCACTCCGTGAGGTGAGTGTCAGGTGAAAATGGATCTCCTAAGAGTTCCGTTTGTCATACTTTTCTATGGGAACCACAGATGTTTTCACCAGCATTTCATTGTTGTTTTAACCGTAGGTGAATGTTCATAATTCTTTGGTGGCCCTGGCCACCCCCTTTTGTGTGTGTTCTCATCGCTCTCGGTGACCTGAAAGAGTTTCCTTCCTGGAAAAGGCAGCCTGGAATTTTTTTTTAAAGATTTTATTTATTTATTTGACAGACAGAAACACAGCAAGAGAAGGAACACAAGCAGGGGAAGTGAGAGGGAGAAGCAGGCTTCCCGCCGAGCAGGGAGCCCTGTGTGGGGCTTGATCCCAGGACTCTGGGATCATGACCTGAGCTGAAGGCAGATGCTTAACAACTGAGCCACCCAGCAGCCTCCAGCCTAGAGTTTTTTAGATGGAGGTTTTACATTATTCAGGGATGGTGAGACCAGCACATCAGGAGTGGCTGCCCCTGGAAAGGGAGCTTGTTGTATGCACCAACAAGCTTGCTGTGTGCTGGGAGAGGCTATGGGGCCACTGGGGAAGCACCACTGTTGGTCCATAGGCAGAGGGAGTCGGGAAATGGGGGCAGGGGCCTGTAGTGTAATTTCCATGGGAAGAAACAGGTGAGGCAGGGTAAGCAGGTTTAAAATGTGCTAGTTGGAATAATTTCAGCAGGCTCTGGAGCATAGGGGCTGTCCCTAGCTATCTGGTATCTCCCCCCCGATCCCCTCCCGCCATGGGGACTAGAACAAGGATAGTCGGGCCTGAGTGCGAGAGCTGGGTTAAAGGACGGGGAGGCAGTGTGGTAGGCTCTGCATGGTTGGTTTGTGTAGGAATGGCCTACTCCCAGGTGAGTCCTTTATTATCTCTTGGAGTTGGCTAACTTTGGGGGGGTGGCCCTAAGGTCAGCAAGGCCCAGGGTGTCAAAGCATCAAATACAGAAATGAGAAAATGTAGTTATTACACCTGCTCCCAGCCTGAGAGCAGCTTGGTCCCAAGGGAACAGTCTAGATTGTGAATCAGAAAGCCAAGCATTAGATCTGGTCTGCCACTTATCAGCAAGAGAATCACCGGGCTGCTGGCCGTAGAGGCAGATTCCTGAGCCCGCCCCACATTTTCTGAATCTCTGCAAGTTCTGGAGTCTATATTTTAATAAAGTCCCAAGCCAATCCTCATGCACAATGAAGACATTGTGCATTCTTACTCTCTAGGCGTTGTTACTGTTTCTGGAGAGGAAGTGGCTTCTGTCCTGTCTCCACAGTGCTAGGTGGTCCTGGTACTTACGTGGACACCTTGCCTTGAGGTTTGGAGTTGAGAAGGAACTCTGGGTCAGGCTCTTGGGGGCTAGAAGCCCTACAGTTTCTAGTCCTGGTGACCACTTTTAACCTGCCCTGGTCCTTTTCTAGAAGTGAAGGTGGTTATGTAATTAAGATCGACACTTTATTAAGATTCCCTAGAGTAAAGGATTCAAGTATCCCTCTGCCTTCTTTTATTTTATAGTGAGAATATTTATATAAGTAGATTTTGGGGGTTTTTTGTTTTCTTTTGTTTAAAGAATAGTTCCTTGTGACCGCAGAAAATTTGTGAAAGTAGAGACAAACAAAAGGAAAACAAAATGCATCCCTAGTCTTGCCCGTCAAAGATAGCCCATTACTCAGCTGTGCAGCTTTTCCAGGCTTTTTCTCTACTTAGCTGTGTTCTAGGTCACTTATATTATTTAGACATAAAACAGGGAATTTTTATTTTTTGCTTATTTGCCTGAACACTGAGTGTATATTAAGCTTTCCTCTGTATCATTAAATGCTCTTTGATTGTATCATTTTTAATGACTGCCTATTATTCCATTAATTGGATCTATAAAATTTACTTGTTTAGTTACCTATGGTTGGACACTTTCATTGTTTTTAGTTTTCTTCCAATTCTATGTATAATTTTCCTTAAAGTATGAATTTTAAGTTCCTAGAAGCTGAATGAGTGGGTCAAAAGAATGCAAAATATTAGGTTGTTGACAAATGTAGTTCTGTTTCTTCTAAGATGAGCAAACTAGTATTATGATACTGAGGAGATATGTGGTCAGGGTGAATTCTGAGGCAGATAATTTGACAAGTACTTACATTTGGCTCTGGAATGGATTTCATAACTTTTCCCAGCAAATGGACCTTCTTTGCCATAGATTGTCACTGAACTTAGTTTTCTTCATTTCTAATTTTCTTCATCGAGTACGACCCAAAAGCAAGTTACCTACAACAGCTAGGGCAATGTATTCCGGGATGAAGGACAGGCATTGGTGAACCTGAGTGAGTCAGGAGTGGGGAGATAAGGAGTGGGGAGGGATCAAGACACCGGCTGTCTGCTCTCCCGTTCACCACCTTGGCTGGCTCTCTTCACCTTTCATTGCCATAGCCAGTACCATAGTGAGAGTTTGGGGCAACTGGGAGAATGGAGATTGCTGTTCTCAGCCCGTCTTCAGCTTGCTTGTTTTCCCTAACAGCTGGTAGAGCACAGACCATTCAGTCATATTTCAGGGTAAACAGTAGTGGAGGTAGTAGCATCAAGAAATAAATCACGTTATGGTTGGTGGATGCAACTTTAAAGAAGGCAGCAGTGCCTTTCCCTCAACCTGATGAATCTTCAAAATATGTGAATCATAGATCCCTAAGCCCAGCTACTGGAAGAAGCAAAAGACTCAGCATAACTTTTACAACCTTTATGTTAACTCAATGACAGAAAAGCTATGGGAGAGGCCTCCTCCCTCCCCCCTTACATAGGGTCTGTCAGAGCAGAAGGGGGTCTATCCGTGGGGTCTGTCTGTGAACTGGGAACCTTTTAGAACTGAGTGAAGCTGATTGATGAGCAGCGACCTCCATGGGAACATCCTACTTGAAACGGCTACTTTAGGATTATATAAACTAGGAATTGTTTTTTCATTTAATTTTTTACAAATAAGCTAAAATATTGACTGGAGATTGTTAATGTATATTCCACAGAAAGACTTAAAGTAGATCAAATAGACGCAGAATCACATTACTGCAGATTTTGAAGAAATTCCTGAGGCAGCAAAGCAGGTAGATAAAGTGAACCAATTAGGTTCTTCATTAGATGGAGATTCCAGATGAAGTCTCTCTTTTTTTCTCAAAATCATAAATTACCTTGCAGATATTACATAGTAAACATCAAGCTTTGACTGAATTACAGTATATTTTTATGACTCAACTTGGTAATGAAATGTGTCTCATTAAATTGGGATACTCAAATGTTGCTAGTGTCACAAAGCTATGGCAATCGGATTCTACCGGAAATAATCTGTCAGCAAAAAAATATTTTGTAGTGCATGTGAGAGCACATTCATGTTTTATGTGGGAGCTTTCTGGTTGTTTCTGTATTCATGATCTAGCTAAAGGACTTTCTACTTTGACCTCCTCAGGATCCACATGGCTATCTGGACTTCAGGTGTGGAACTTGAACCTTTAGTTCCCTTGGCATTTGGCATTTGGTCTGAGACATCTGGTGACCAAAAGAATAAAAAAAAAATTGTTGTGAGAAAAGGAGTTTTTATAGGTCTTTTAAAAATAGGTATTTAGGGGGCACCTGGGTGGTTCAGTTGGTTAAGTGTCTGTCTTTGGCTCAGGTCATGATCCCAGGGTCCTGGAATCGAGCCCCACATGGGGCTCCCTGCTAGGCAGAGAGCCTGTTTCTCCCTCTCCCTCTGCCTATTGCTCTGCCTGCTTGTGCTGTCTATCTCTCTGTCAAATAAATAAATAAATAAATGATCTTTAAAAAAAATAGGTATTTTTAGCATGTTTTAGGGGCCATGGGAAAATTCATGATAAAGAATTTTCTTTTTGCTAATTCTCTAGCTTTTTTGCAGTAGGAAAAAAACCACTTTTATGTACAACTCCAAGTACCTCAGGAAATTCCTTTTAAAGTAAATATAGGGGCCCCTGGGTGGCTCAGTCCATTAACTGTCTTGACTCTTGGTTTCAGCTCAGGTCATGGTCTTGGGGTCGTGGGATCAAGCCCCATGTCAGGCTCTGCTCAGCACAGAGTCTCCCTCTCCCTCCCACTCACTCTCTCTCTCAAATAAATAAAATATTTTTTAAAAAAATTAAAAATATATATCTAACTATATGTATTGATAAAATCCAAGAGTAGAAGTCAGATCCTGCAATTTTCCCTCTGTGGGTCCCAGTTGTCCCCCAGTTTGCATTTGGGGTCATACATCTTTTCAGGCAACTCCATCAGGTTTCTTGCCTTGAAGGGGGAAAACCTTTTAAAATTAAGCTTTGGAGAAAATGTATTTCATATAAAAATGTTGATGAAGAGGTTAAAGTTGAACCCATCCAGACTGCTTACTGATGCAAATGAGGGGAAGAGAAACTGAACTTGAAGGTTACAGTCAGAGCTGCTGCAACTAAACCATTTATCTAGGGCTTTCCTTGAGATTTTTTTTCCTACTGTGCTAAAGAAAAATATATTTATGCATTTATCCTAGTTTCCAGTGAATGAAAATCCTATTCTGAAGCCCCATGTGTACGTCTTCCGTTCAGAGCTAAAACAAACGCCCTTCTTTCTTGCTCGTTTCCTCGTGTGGTAGATTTCCTTCACCACACGCATGCACACAGACGCGCATGGTCAGCCAGTGCAGATGTGGTTGTCAGTAATCTGTTTACCTTTTGTCTGTTCAGAAATGAGCCTTTAAGATGGTCAGGTGGTAAGAGGAGAGGGTTGCAAAGCCCTGGAATTCGAAGATGTTCAAAAGATGGGTGAGGTTTTGAAAACCATCCCAACATTAAGCTTGGTAAAAAGGCACAAGTATAGCAAGTTGTTTCTGTCTCTTAGGGATGATGGGGCAGCAAGGAGTCCTCTTCTTTAAGACTTGTGAAATTTTAATGAAAATCAGGGAGTTTTCTAAGCCTTGGCCCTGTTGACATTGTGGGCCTGCCTCTGTTGGGGGTCAGCTGTCTTGTGCACTGCTGGCTGGCCAGCAACACCCCTGGCCTCCACTTACTAGATGCCACTGGTCCCCTCCGCTCCTGACAACCAGAAACGCCTCTAGATGTTGCCAGATGTCTCCAGGGGAACAAAAATCACTCCCAGTATAGAACTGATTTAGAAAGATCAGCATGATGATTCCAGCTTCTTTTTTTTTTTTTTTTTTAAGATTTTATTTATTTGACAGAGAGAAACACAGCCAGAGAGGGAACACAAGCAGGGGGAGTGAGAGAGGGAGAAGCAGGCTTCCCACCGAGCAGGGAGCCCGATGTGGGACTCGATCCCAGGTCTCTGGGATCATGACCTGAGCCGAAGGCAGTCGCTTAACCAACTGAGCCACCCAGGCGCCCCGATGATTCCAGCTTCTGATATGAGTTCCAGTTTGAGTTGTTAGGAGCTATTTTATTTTATTGAAACAGAGTCTGAGAATCTCATTTTTGCCTCGGTAAGATCGGGGTGGTTCCTACAGAATGTGTAAGTGTTGCATTCCTTGTTTGGTGCTGCTCAGAGGCTGCTGTTGGGTGGTCTCTGGAAAACAATGCTCGCTCTCTGTTTCCTGTTTCTTTCAGGTGACAATTGTGGAAAAGGCAGACAGCTCCAGCGTACTCCCCAGTCCTTTATCCATCAGCACCAGGAACAGGATGACCTTCTTATTTGCCAATTTGAAAGACAGAGACTTTCTGGTGCAGAGGATCTCGGATTTCCTACAACAGACGACCTCTAAGATATACTCAGACAAGGAGTTTGCAGGCAGCTACAATAGCTCGGATGATGAGGTCTGTGGGGACCCACCTGTGGGTGTTCGCATTTGCCCAAGGGCGGTCCCCCATGTCCATTTTGTTTGATCCTCAAGCTGTGCTAACATACAGCACCTACCCTGATGCCCAGAGCAGTATCTCAGTCCTCATTTAATTGTCATGGAGTTTGTCTTTAGGATCACAGAGCTCGACAGAGCCCTGTAGGTCATCTGGCCTAAACTTCTTATTTTGTAGCTGAAGAAGCCTTTAAGTAATTGGTCCTGTTCACGCAACAAGGGACTCTGCTCCACGTAGTGACGTTATTGGGAAGGTAGAGAGGTCACCAAAGTCTCGAATCTGAGATGCAACATCATGATGATGACTTTGTTATGGTAAAATACATATTGTGTCCCTTTTGAATTAGACCCTGGGCCAACATCCAGGGAAATCGGAGCTGGGGAATATAGGTGACCAGCTCAAACGACAGAGCAATTACTGGCAGCTGAAATGTATTATATAGATGGTGACCTCACAAGGAACATGCCCGCCCCTGCCCACCTGGTCCAAGCTCATGTAGGCATCAGAAACTAGAGCAGGCTCGAGACCGCATTTGACTCAGCCATATCATGCTTCCCTACATGCCAATCAGAAACTAACAGCCACCTAGTTTGTTGCAAAAATGCATCGAAAATAAGAGGAAACCTGTTTTGAGTATTGCAGCTTCATGGTCTATGACCCACGCACTTGTCTAATCTTCGCCAAAGTGCTGGCTTGCTTCCTTCCTCCTATGTTTTCACGTAGCAGGAAGCCTGTTGGGAACCATGATGTAGCTGTTGGTATCTGGACAGAGAACATGGGAGAAGTAGGTCCTGCCACCCACATTCTTTCAGCATCTGTCCCTCTCTGCATCGGCAGGTGTATTCTCGGCCCAGCAGCCTTGTCTCCTCCAGCCCGCAGAGAAGCATGAGCTCCGATGCTGATGGAGAGCGCCAGTTTAACCTGAACGGCAACAACGTTCCCACGGCCACACAGACCCTGATGACCATGTATCGGCGGCGGTCTCCAGAGGAATTCAACCCGAAATTGGTGGGTGCCTCCTGCTCCGGCCTGAAACTGTCTATATTAGAACAATGACATTTATTTATTTATTTTTTAAGATTTTATTTATTTGACAGAGAGAAACAGTGGGAGAGGGCATACAAGCCGAGGGAGTGGGAGGGGGAGAAACAAGTTCCCCAAGGAGCAGGGAGCCCGACACAGGGCTCCATCCCAGGACCCAGAGATCATGACTTGAGCCAAACCAAGCCACCCAGGCGCCTCTAGAACAATAACATTTAAAAATGTTTTTAGTCAAAGTAAACTCCTAAATATCTATGTAAATAAATATTTCCCTATAAGCAAAGGAGATTTTTATTAGATTTTAGAATGGCTTCTTCACAAGAGATGAGTTATACAGTATACGGGTGACTTTTTTTGTCTTTTTTTTCAAAGATTTTATTTGAGAGAGCGAGAGAGAGAGAGCACGAGCTGGGGAGAGGCAGATGGAGAGAGAGAAGCAGACTTACCGCTGAACAGGGAGCCTGATGCTGGGCTCCATATGGGGCTTGATCCCAGGACTTTTGTCTTGTTTTTAACTATTGCTTAAGCCAACAAATAAGTACATAATTTCTCAGCCCACATTAAAAAAAATACTGACTTTCATTTGGAGGTGTGGACAGAAAGCCATAAATATAATTTGCATTCTGCTGACCCATTTCAGGTAAATGGAATTCTGATTCTGGGCCAGAAAACTTTAAAGCAGAACCATAGCCTTCAGAGTTCTTTGTTCTCCAGAGCTCTGTCCAGAACATCCCCACTCTATTCACTAGGGGAGATAGTCTTTTTTTTTTTTTTTTTTAAGATTTTATTTATTTATTTGATAGAGAAACACAGCTAGAGAGGGAACACAAGCAGGGGGAGTGAGAGAGGGAGAAGCGGGCTTCCCGCCGAGCAGGGAGCCTGATGCAGGGTGCGATCCAGGGACTCCAGGATCATGACCTGAGCAGAAGGCAGTCGCTTAACAGACTGAGCCACCCAGGCGCCCCAACTAGCAGAGATACTGACTTTCCGTCAGACTTCCCCTTTCCATCCTCAAAATACTTTGGGACGTAGTAATGTTTCATTTAACCCTTTCAGGCCAAGGAGTTTTTGAAGGAGCAAGCTTGGAAGATTCATTTTGCTGAGTATGGCCAAGGAATCTGCATGTACCGCACAGAGAAAACACGGGAACTGGTGTTGAAGGGCATACCGGAGAGCATGCGCGGGGAGCTCTGGCTGCTGCTGTCAGGTACAGCGGGGCTTGGCCTGGGGGCCCTGATGCCACAGTGCACCCCACCTCAGTGCTCCCCTTCCGCCTCCCGTCATGCATCTGGGCTCTCTCGAATGGGCAGCCCTCCACTTCCGCACTCTATCACCTTTCTTGCCCCTAGTGTTGAAGTCCCTCAGTGAAAACACCAAACACGTGTACAAACAACTGTTCAGATGTGGACACCATCATCCCCCATGTCCGCATAACGTCTTCCATCCCTTCACTAACGCTCCTTAGGAGAAGGGAGAACCTAAGGGAGAGAGTATAATTCTTGGTGATTTGGGTGGGGTTTTTTTTGCCTTTTCCTGACTGTATCCATTGATGAGAATACATCTCATTGAGAATGCTCAAGGGTGGCGCGTGGTCAGAGCCGCCATGGAGGCAGGGAGAAGGAGGAATGAGAAAGCCTGTCCTTGGTTCTTCCACCTCCTGAATTTGCTGGTTATCACTTGGAGATGTGAAGGAGAGGCCGGAATGTGCAGAACTGAAAGCTTAGATCTCACGTACACTCCAAGCTGGAAATGCCACCAAGGGCAGAAGAGGGGCATGTTAAAGCCCGTCCACAGCCAGGCTCATGCCCCAGCAGAAGCCTGTGGGGTCAGACTTTTGAGTCTTGCTGGAGACCAGAGGTTCTTCAGGCGAGGCCCATCATGTCTTCCTCCCAGCCTAAAGCATCCAGTGTATCCCCAGGGTCTGTCGCATCATGAACATCCAGGGCCCTTTTGGGGGCATCACCAGTCTTTATAAATCAGTTGCTTTACCTGGCTAGAGGCCTGAAATGTAATCATTTTAGAGAAGCTTATTTGAATATTTTTATTTGAACCTCAGATGGTCCAACACAAGTGCTTTTATCAAAAATCTTTTGTTTTAAAAATGACATTGAAATTAAAGGAATTGTTGCCACACTTACAGGAAAGCTTTTTTAAAAACGAAACAAGCTCATAACTCTTTCTAAAAGTAGATATAAATGATAATTGCCCTTAATGAGATATAGTAACATCTCAGCAGTTGTGGGATAGAATCCTGAAAAATAGTTGGCCTTACTTGTTCCATGTAAAACTAACTTGTTCTATCCTCATTTATGTGGCTTATTTTCCTTAAGTAGACCAGCCTTAGCTCCTCATTTAGAAATCCAAATTTGAGTCAAATGATCTCTCATCACAAATCCAGCCCCAGAAGAGTCTTACTGTCCCGTCTTTTGTCTTTCTTCTGTTTGGCAAACTAGTCACCTTGACAGAATCATTCAGATCACTGATACAGTAAATGAAAAATTCCATTTTCATCCTCAAACTTCAAATTAGAAGTTGCTTATTGCCCCATTTTGGATGAAAATGAAACTCAAAAGTGAGAACCAAGAAATATTACACAATAGTCCGCAGCACTGTTGCAGAGACTCATAGAGATTTGGACTCCGTATTTTCTTTAATGGTGATGGATGATGCAGCCTGCAGCTCCTATTTCCACCAGCTCACTGGGGGTAGGACACATGTGGTAGGAAGCAAGCCAACTAAGCCCTGGGAGAGCCCAGCTCCTGGTAGGGGAGCCTCTCCTGGGTCCTGCCCTGCTCCCTATGACTCTAGGGCCACTCGGCGGACCAGGCTTGGTGCACCCAGGGAAGTGAAGTGCGGGCCAGATGGTAAGATATCTTTGCACATCTCCCCTGAACACAAAGCAAAAGCCAGTGTTAAGTTGCTGTCAACCAGAATGCCTTTTCCAGAGTAAGCATGAGTGGTAAGGTTGTCTCTTCTGGGTGGCTGTCATTGACATGGTCACGCCAGCCCGGGGTTCTGAGTTCTGATCAGCGAAATACAAGTCAGTTTATCCTGTCATTTAGAGTGTGTGTGTGTGTGTGTGTGTGTGTGTGTGTGTGTGTAATATGTATATATATGTGTGTGTTTTATATGTATATATGTATATATATTTATGATTATGTAAGTTAATTTAATTAGATTTTGATTTAAATATTTTCATACAAGGTTTTCTGTCTTTAAGGATCTTAAAATGCAAATATCTCAAACCAGTGATTCTCAACCCATTTCTCTGCCCTCATCCCCAGCACTTGAGGAACTCCCAGCCCTAACAATGCTCACTGTGGGGAATGTGCATACTACCCACTGCAATTCTAAAAATCCTTGCACACATTCTAATACCTCCTCTACTCTGCAGTTTGGCTCTTTGACCTTTTCAAAACTTGTGCTTTTGCATGCGGTTTTCAAACTTGTTTTGGGAGGCAGAACTTTCTATTTCAAGTAAAATCTCAAGGAGAACCCCAATAAAGTACCAGCAAAACTGCTCTGGTTGAGGGAGGGCTGAGATGGGGAAGCTCTGGCTTACTCTCATTCCTTCCTCCTCTTCCTCTAAGTAGCCTCCCAGGGTGGTCTATGGAAGTCTGTGGAACACAGATTTTTAGTTTGCAAGCCTCTAATTTGGCTTACAGTGGAGCTGAAAGAGGGCAGCAGGCCACAAGTAAATTATCAGTCTGGCCACCATGTCAGCAGCCCACCTCATCCGTGGGTTGTCATTATTTTCCAAGTGTCCTTTGCTTGGTAGGAAATGTGAAGAGGTTCACTTGGTAATCTGTGTTTGCAGACTGAGGGCAGGGACTGCCCCTTTGATGTTGTATCTGTTGGGTATTTCCTAGGTGCCATCAATGAGAAGGCCACACATCCCGGATACTACGAAGATCTAGTGGAAAAGTCCATGGGGAAGTATAATCTTGCCACAGAGGAGATTGAGAGGGATTTACACCGCTCCCTTCCAGAACATCCAGCTTTCCAGAATGAAATGGGCATTGCTGCTCTAAGGAGGGTCTTAACAGCTTATGCTTTTCGAAATCCTAACATAGGATATTGCCAGGTAAATGACACAGGTGATTTAGATTTGTTTTTTTAATTGTTTATTGACCAGTAAGTCAGTAAGAAGAAGAAAGAAGAATGGTCAACCATGCACCTAAGTTTCTTGACTTTGACTACAGACCTTGTGGACCAGATCATTCTTTGTTCGGGG
The DNA here is from genome assembly GCA_004023965.1 of Spilogale gracilis. Lineage (NCBI taxonomy): Eukaryota > Metazoa > Chordata > Mammalia > Carnivora > Mephitidae > Spilogale > Spilogale gracilis. Next base: position 37,224 of record PITA01006636.1, read on the forward strand.
TTGTCCTGTGCTTTGTAGGCTTTTTGTTTGTTTGTCTGTTTGGGGGGCTTTTTTTTTTTTTTTTTTATTTGACAGAGAGAAACACAGCCAGAGAGGGAACACAAGCAGGGGTTGGAGAGAGGGAGAAGCAGGTTTCCCGCCGAGCAGGGAGCCTGACGCAGGGCTCAATCCTGGAACTCTGGGATCATGACCTGAGCTGAAGGCAGACGCCTAGCAACTGAGCCACCCAGGCGCCCCTGTAGGATGTTTGATAACATTCCTGTTTAATAGCACATTTATTAACATTGCTCCAGGAACTCCCTAGTTGTGACAACCAAACTGTCTTTAGACATTGCCAGATAGCCCCTGGGGAGCAGATCTCTGGGTTGAGACCATAGCACTGAGCAGAGGAGCTGGGAGACAAGAATCCCTTTCTGGATCCACCACCTCACACCTAGGTGGCCTTCCAGTAATTTCTTTTTCTTTCTTTTTTTTTTTTTAAGATTTTATTTATTTATTTGACAGAGAGAGATCACAAGTAGGCAGAGAGGCAGGCAGAGAGAGAGGGGGAAGCAGGCTCCCTGCTGAGCAGAGAGCCCAATGTGGGGGGCTCCATCCCAGAACCCTGAGATCATGGCCTGAGCTAAAGGCAGAGGCTTAACCCTCTGAGCCACCCAAGCACCCCCTTCCAATCGTTTCTGATTACTCTCTGAGCTACCCCTCATCCCTCCCTGAGGTAAAAGAGAGTGTGCCTGAGCGCCAGACCTGTAATTCTGGATTCTAAGTTCCACAGTGCTCCTAATTTGCCTCCAAAGTAAGAATGTACTTGAGAAGGTAACTTTTGTATGCTCGGATTGTATTTTAATCCCCTTTAAAATAAATGTTTAATCCAGTATTCAAAAATGTTGCCCCCATACCAGCTAGAATGGTCTCTTGTACTAATACATCTACAATTGGGAAAGCTCCAGAATCATGTGACTCTAGACTTAAAGGCCACATATTCAGAGAGGCCTTCCTGGACCACCCCGCTAAAAGCTAATGCAGGCTTATGCTCCCTTCAGCAGCACATGTACTAGAATTGCAACGATACAGAGAAAGTTAGCATGACCCTTGTGCAAGGGTGACATGCAAATATGTGAAGTGTCCATATTTTAGTGGGAAATACAGGCTTCCAGTAATGGAATCAGTAAGTGATGAGAATAGAAGACACAGCATAAAGAATGTAGTCAGTGACATTTGTCATAGTGATGTGTCAAAGTACCTATCAAGACATTCGTGATGAATGCAGCATAATGTTTGGACTTGAGTCAACTGTACTCAAAAAGAATGTGAAATCACAACTGAATACCATTTTTAATATGTTGACAGATACCTCAGACTTCTCCCCAATTCAGAAAGATGGATATATATTCTATTATAATATATATCTGTATTGTGTAATATAGAATATATATGTATTTTTTACTAAATGACTGTTGAACACAAAAGTAGAGGGAAAGCTAGATGGATAGATAGATAAATGCTAAAGGAGGCTTAATTCTTCTGCACACACACACGTGTACACAAGTGTACACACACACACACAGTAGAGGTCTTCCTATATTACATTAATCTTCTTGATAGCACTTAAATACACCCTCAATATTGATTAACCTTTACATCTTTACTCTGTCTCTCTGACATCAGCATTTAAGTCCTCCGAGACTTGTCACCACCGGATCACCCCCTTTTCCTATCCCCCCATACTAAGTCCAGAGCCTGTTACAAACTTACCTTGACTGAATGACAAAGGAGCTCACCGTGACCGTGATCGTGTACTAGAATCAGCAGATTAATTCTCAAGTGGAATTTTAATAATGATTTCACTTTGGAAAATATTACGACTTACAAGAAAAAGCCTATTAAGACCAAATTCCTTTTTTTGGTATTTATGTTGTAGAAGTCTGATGAACAATTACTGGTTTGCAAAAGATCAAATGAAGTACAGGAGTTAGTTGGCCTCTATAATCATAGAAATTGTATTTAGCTTTTGATCTTTCTCTTTTTAATTAAGAGGACTATTAAAGTAGTTGAACCTTGAGTGGTTAAGTGCTAGGTGATAATATCTTTTAATAAAGTGGGTTACTTTAGAACTTAAATCACTGTTACTTGTCTCTGCCATCCTTATTCAGAAGAAAATAGTGGGTGAGGACTCCAAATCTGAAAGGTTTTATTGTTCTCAGAGGAGAGCCTCGGGCCATGTGTACTGGGTTTTAGAAACCATTATGGAAGATTAAAAAGGAAATATTTACCTTGTGAACGGAGGATTAAAAACACTAATTTTGGCAGGTTAAAAGCTTTGTCAGATAGCCTTGGGGCAAAGTTTTTGAATGAGGGCTTGCCTGTGGACAGGGGCTCAGTCCTGGGTGAGTACTGGTGTTCAGGAAGACACTTTAAGAGCTGCAGGCTCAAGGACTAAAGGTCGGTACATTTTTAAAGGGTTCTAAATAATAAAAACAAAACAAAACTTAGAAGAATGCATGCATGTAGCTTGCAGAGCCTTTAGATATTTACTATCTGGCCTTCTGCTGAAAAGGTTCTAACTCAGTTATTTCTTAGGTTCACAAAATTTCTTATGTTAGCTTGTATTTGATGTATTTAAGATATATTTGATGACACCCTTTTTCATGCCTTCAGGCCATGAACATTGTCACATCCGTGCTGCTGCTTTATGCCAAAGAGGAGGAAGCTTTCTGGCTGCTCGTGGCCCTGTGTGAGCGCATGCTTCCCGATTACTACAACACCAGAGTTGTCGGTATGTGGGGATGTATTTAACACATTAACCCATGTCTTGTTGCGGAGATGTTTCCAGAGCCGGGTACGGGCTAGAACACATTTCCAGTCGCCATTACCCAAAAGAGTTTCAGACTACTCCAGTTTCCCAAAATGGAAATGAGAGGGCTTGAATTAATACGGATTGTACACATAAGAGCCCCACGGAACTTAAGAGAATGTTCATGTGTCACTGTTAGAGAAATTACTGTAGAAAACACTCGACGTAGGTGTCATTCTGGCACGTGGGAACTGCACCAGACATGTCTACCGTCAATCAGAGTTGACAAAAATGTTTTCATGAAGCGGATGAAATCTGTAGACAGCTGAAGTATGCCCCCCCCCCCAAAAAGCATATAAACATGTATCCAAAACTAAGTTTCTGCAGTATTTTTCCGAACTGATTTTATTTGCAAGGCAAACAGTGATTGTCAGCATTTAAACAGATTATCGCTATTACTCCTATGATCCTATCAAGTGTTAGAAATCTCATTTTAGCAGGACAAGTTTTTTGTCGCTAGTAGAAAAATGTGTGTTTTATGCTTCCGTTTTGCACTCTTCATTTCTAAACCTTTTCACACTAATCTGATTCACTGGAAAAATGCTCCAGAAATGTCAGTAAGTTGATCATCAGTGTGTACGTACAACTGGAACGCTTTTTATTTTTTTTAGATTTCTTTTTCTTTTTTAAGTAAGCTCTACATTCAACATAGGACTCGAACTTACAACCCCAAGATCAACAATCTCATGCTTTAATGACCAGGCCAGCCAGGTGCCCCTGGAATGTTTTGTTTTTTAAAGATTTTATTTATTTATTTGACACAGAGAGGAACACAGCCAGAGAGGGAACACAAGCAGGGGGAGTGAGAAAGGGAGAAGCAGGCTTCTCGCTGAGCAGGGAGCCCGATGTGGGGTTCAATCTCAGGACTCTGGGATCATGACCCGAGCTGAAGGCAGTCGCTTAACCAACTGAGCCACCCAGGTGCCCCTGGAATACTTTGAATTTTTAAAAACATGCATTAAAACAAAAAACCAAAAGCAAAAAAAACAGAACTCATATGTGGTGACTTATTTTTTTTTAAATAAGTTTGAGGAGAAATGGAGTCACTTAGATATACATTTCATGCCTAATCAAACAATGATATATCACGAAAACTTTCTAAACTGACCTTCCCAACAACCCTTATGGTTACGTGACTGCTCTTTTGTGGTAGGGAAGCAGGACAAGAAAACTCCAGGAAGAGAAGAAACACCCAGAATTGCTCTGCTGACCGCACGGTGTTGACACCTTGGTCTAGCAACATAATAACTAGTAACAGGGTGGCAGGAGAGCGGTTAAGAGAAAGGAGCCGAGCTGTCTCAGCCGCAATTGGGAGCTGGATTATCTGAGCCAAGCCGATTGGTGGGGTCCCTCAGGAAGAAGGTGCAGTGGGTTCACCCTGGCCTCTTGTGCCCGCCCCGGCTGCAGGCGCGCTGGTGGACCAGGGTGTCTTCGAGGAACTGGCACGAGACTATGTCCCCCAGCTGTATGACTGCATGCAAGACCTGGGCGTGATTTCTACCATCTCCCTGTCTTGGTTCCTCACGCTGTTTCTCAGCGTGATGCCCTTTGAGAGTGCGGTTGTGGTCGTGGACTGTTTCTTCTATGAAGGAATCAAGGTGATATTCCAGCTGGCCCTAGCTGTGCTGGACGCGAACGTAGGCAAACTGCTGAGCTGCAAGGACGACGGCGAGGCCATGACTGTTTTGGGAAGGTAATGGATAAAGCCTCACTTTTTGTTGTTACTGTTTTTAAAGAGTTTGTTTATTTATTTGACAGAGTGTAGGCAAGCAAGGGGAAGAGCAGAGGGAGAGGGACAAGCAGACCCCACGTGGAGCCTCGGGGCCCAATCTCATGACCCCGAGATCACGACCTGTGCCCAAATCACGAGTTAGGTGCTTAGCCAGCTGAGCCACCGAGGTGCCCCCTAAGCCTCACTTTGAGAACCACCTCTGGTTTCCTCCCCTAACTTGGCTTCTGTCTCTCTCCTTGGTTTTCTGAGTCTTAATTAGCTTGATGGAAATCATCACACCCACTTTTGTCTGTGGCTGAGGATTTATTTTCATATACTACGTCTTAAGAAAAATTTCATTCTGTTCTTAGGGAAAGTCTAGTCTTTTCTAAAACGCTGAGTTTGTAGAACATGGGTAGAGAACTGTAATGGGAGAATTCCAAGTCAGCCTCTGGTGACTTCTGATTCATTTCTTTGACCAGGTATTTAGACAGTGTGACCAACAAAGACAGCACGCTGCCTCCCATCCCTCACCTGCACTCTCTGCTCAGTGATGACGTGGAACCTTACCCTGAGGTAGACATCTTCAGACTCATCAGAACGTCTTATGAGGTGGGTATTGTTTCCTGCCTGAGTGTCACAGTGCCCTGAGGGTGCTGGGTAGGACTCTGCCGGATTTGTGACGCTCACTTCCGTCGCTAACTATGGGTTTACCTGCTTCCTTTCGCCTTCCAGCTGACAGCTTTGAGCTCCAGAGATGGGAACTGAGTGGGGGCCAGGACTCCCACTGGGTCTCAGGCCATAGAGCAAATGGCCTGACAAGCTCTGGCCCTCTGGTCCTTTGCCATGCCCACCCTAAAGCCGGGCCAAGTAGCAGCTCCGATTCAACTCTGGGTGTATTGGGGAAGAGCTGTCAAGAGCGGACATGGGGAGGTTGACCTGTACACATCAATTCACTTCCTATTCTCATGCCAAGCACGTAGGTCTTCTCTGAAAAAAAAACAATTTTCTTCAGTCCATGACACATGGAATAGTCTGTCCCATCCTAGAAAAGAACCGGAGTCCTCATATTTCTCTCAAAGTGCTTGGCCTAGGTGGGGGAGGATGCCCTCCAGTTCACGGTGACCCTGGGCTTGGAGTCTCAGGATAGAACTCAAGAGCTTCTAGGGGCGAAGGGAGCAGCGTTACATGCTCAGCGGCATTTGGTGGCAGGTGAGATCCCAAGGACGCAAGCGTCTGTAACACCTAATGCTTTCTTCATTTCCTGATTCTTGGCTCTGAAAACTTTTGTAGAAATGATCTGTAAGAAAGAGCATGAATATTCTGCTGAGCGCACTACACCCTCACAGCTGTAGAGCTATGGTTGTCAGCATTCCAGCTAGGAACAGCCTGCATTAAGGGAGAAAGAGTAAGGGAAGGGCTGAGGTCAGAAAAAGCCTCTCTTAAGGAGAATAAAAAACTGGGTGCTTTTGAAAATATTGCTACAGATCCAAAGACTTTTTCAGAAGTGTATGTCCTTCCACTCTTAAAGAGGGCAAGGCTGATCATTTATTATTTTTAAAAATTTTCACTGACAATACATATTGAGAACAAAACATTTTTTGTATCTTTTAGAATCATAAAAGTCATGGATTTTTTTAAAGAATTTATTTATTTATTTGACAAAGAGAAACACAGCTAGAGAGGAAACACAAACAGGGGGACTGAGAGAGGGAGAAGCAGGCTTCCTGCCAAGCAGGGAGCCTGACGTGGGGCTCGATCCTAGGACTCCGGGATCATGACCTGAGCCGTAGGCAGTCGCCCAACCAACTGAGCCACCCAGGCACCCCTAATTTTAGTAGATTATTAATATTCGCTTTAATGAAGTACCAAAATTTATTCAACTGGTCACTTTTGTTGGACACTTATTTTGATTAATTATAAATTTTCAGTATTTTATGGCAAACTTATGAGTATGATTTTATATATATATATATGTTATGTGTATGATACATATTCTGTATTTTATGATAAACTTGTTTGAAAATACAAACAAACATCTCTGATTGTTTTCTTAGAGTTTATTCTAAGGAATAGATCTATAGCAATAGACCAAAAAGTGTGAATTATCTCCAAGCTCCTAGCATGCACTGTCCAATTTCTATAAAGATTGTCCCAATTTATATTTCCAGCAGTGGAGGTTAAGGATGGCTATTTCACTCTAATCTCTCCAAAACTGCTTATTATGATAATGCAATAAAGAAACATCATTGCCTCGGGACTTTTAGATAACACTCTGTTGGAAATTCTGGATGATTTTTTTTCCAGAAGAAGAGCCCATGTGATTAAAGGCAATATTATTATAGCAGTAGTTTGCTTTTCTAAAGGCATCCCCTGGAAGCTTCATTGTTGAGAGAATTCTGGACCAAAGTCATAAAGCTTAGTATGTGGAAACTCAGCTTTATTCTTGATAGCAGATAGGCTAAGGATATGCTGAGGTCAGCACTTGAGCCAGTTTAATGGGAAATAGAAGAGAGTGGAGGCAAGACCAAGGGCTGGTTTCCACTTACATCCTGTCCGGCTGATCCCTAAGGGTGGTTCTTGCTGCCAACCATCCTGTTGCAGGATACAGCATCGGTTTCCTTCTGGGTAGACCCCTCTTGTTTATACCAATGCCTTTATTACCAGATCTTTCACCGCATAGTGACTGTTTTTTTGTTTTCTCTACTTTATATCACCATGCTACTCATATGTCTCCCATGGCTCCCCAGTGCCTTACAGTTCAACCTAAAGAGACCTCCACAAACCCCTGCTTATCTTTGTTTTCCCTCCTATCCATTGGATTGGTGGTTCTCAGTCTCGCCTGCACATTAAAATCACTTACCATTTTTTTTTTTTTCCGAAGTCAACCTTTTCAAAATGTGAATTCCCAGGTCCCATTCCAGACCTATTAAATCTGTATCTTTGGCATGAAGCCGAAGAAATAAGTATTTTTTGAATGTTCCCCAGATGGTCCTGGTGCCTGGTGAGGGTAAGAGTCCCTGCCCTAGATGCAGAACGGGGCCACTCATCGCAGAAGCTAGTTATAAGGTGGTTTGAACTAAGGCATGACACCAGTCTTCTGGGGCAGGCAGCACACTTATTCCTGTGCTTCAGGATACTTAGCTAGGAAGACAGAACAGCAGGAAAAACACTGAAAGTATGTTCAGCTGTGAGGTCTCATTACAGACTCCCTGGTGGCTGGAGTTTAAGGTATTGATCAGATTTCTCCTGATAAGATGATAACTTTAGTCATAAATGCCTCATGGAGAAATTCTTGCTCATTTTAAGTTCTCCCAAGACCCTACTGGAAGGAATTGTACAGACAGTTTGAAAGGGGCGCTCTGCGTGAGGCTCTGTAGTTGAGTTATGCAGAAGTGTGGGACAAAGCCCCAGCCTCCCGGGTTGACCCATAGACCAGGGAGACCCTCCTCAAAGGCACAGGGGCAAACGAATGACCTCAGAGTAGCCACGTGACCACCACGGAGTTTCGTCGTGTTCTAGACACCCCAACCCAGTGGGTCGAATCTGAGAAAAGCAAGGGAAGGATGTGGCTAATAAAACACAGGGAAGAGTTTGTGCCTGACGGGCAGTCACGGAAGTCCCAAATAAAGTGTCAAGCTTATTAATGATGACCACAAAATTTACCTCTCTCTCAGAGCCTACCTTGGTCAGGATGCTGGATAAATAGTAACCCCCTTTAAGAAAAAAAAAGATTTTATTTATTTATTTGAAAGAGAGAGACAATGAGAGAGGGAACACAAACAGGAGGAGTGAGAGAGGGAGGAGCAGGCTTCCCACTCTCCCCCCGCCCCCGCATGCAGGGCTCCATCCCAGGACTCTGCGATCATGACCTGAGCCAAAGGTAGATGCTTAATGACTGACCCACGAGGTGCCCCAATAGTAACCCATTTTAAAGGTGAAAATGGAAGTTGAGAGAGGTTGAGCTAGTTTTTCCAGGCCACACAGCTGGAAAGGGGCTCTCTAACATTAAACCTAGAGCCCGTGGGATTTGTCTGGATAGAACAGAGATGGAATTGTAAGTGTACATATGGACGTGAGGTCATTTGGTCCAGGAGAGGCTGGCAAGTGGGAAGTCTTGAAACCACTGAGTGATTTGCCAAGCTGAGGGGAGTTCTTCTTTAAGGACATTACTTCTGCTCCCCATGCAATAAATTTAGTGGGAGAGCTGAAGGAATAGACCAGCAAAGAAGAGATTACAGTTTTGTCAGTGGGGAAAGACCCGGAAGATACAAGAAACACTCAATCCGTTTATTGAAAAAATATTTAAGATGTTATAAATGCTTATCTTATGCCAGGCCCTGAGCATACATTATCAACACCTGGTGTGAATATTTTTTCTTTCTTGATCTTTAATATATAGAGGTTTTCCAGCATGGTAGAAATCCAAAGGAAAACCTAATGCATTTCTATAAGCCATCACACAGTCCAAACAGTTATCAACATTTTTCTGACCTCTTTCATCTAAGTCACCCTTTTTTTTCTGGAGTATTTTCAAGCAAACTCTAGACAGCATATTATTTTACTTATAGACCCTTTATTATGTTCTCTAAAAGGAAGGATTTGGGGCCTTTTTTGCTAATTCATAGCTTTTTCACTTCCCAGTTTAATTCTTTTTTTTTCCCCAAGTTTAATTTTTTCTTTTTTTAAAGATTTTTATTTATTTATTTGACAGACAGAGAGAGAGAGTGCACAAGTAGGCAGAGAGGCAGGCTGCGGGAGAGGGAGAAGCAGACTCTCCACTGATCAGGGAGCCCGATGCAGGACTCAATCCCAGGATCCTGGGATCTTGATCTGAGCCGAAGGCAGTGGCTTAACTGACTGAACCACCCAGGTGCCCCCCAAGTTTAATTCTTTTTTTTTTTTAAGATTTTATTTGTTTATTTGAGAGAGAGTGACAGAGAGGATGAGAGGGGAGAAGGTCAGAGGGAGAAGCAGACTCCCCACGGAGCTGGTAGCCCAATGCAGGGCTTGATCCCAGATCCTGGGATCTTGACTTGAGCCGAAAGCAGCTTAACCAACTGAGCCCCCCAGGCACCCCTGTGGTGTATTTTTTAAAAAAGATGTTCTAGAGCCTGTGCAAGGTCACATAACTGTGCACAGAGGCAGACACCGAGTGGGTAAGGGTGAAGGAATGGGGAAAGTGGCCTTGGGGTGCTAGGTGGTAAAGGCCTGCTTGGTGGCAGGGCGGTCTCTCTGCCTCTGGAGTGGAGGAGCCTTGGTTGCCAGAACCTCTTGATTTTTCAAGAGAAAACTTGTAGGTCATGATTTTATTTGAATTATTCTAATTTTACTCTCTGTGCCAAATATGCCACGGTCTCTCTAGCTTACTGGCTGCCTCTTTATAACTTCTACAACTTTAAAAATAAAGGTGGGACACCTGGGTGGCTCAGTCCATTAAGCCCTTGCCTTCAGCTCAGGTCTTGATCCCAGGGTCCTGGGATTGAGCCCCGTATCAGGCTCCCTGATACGGGGCTCAGCAGGGAGCCTGCTTCTCCCTCTGCTTGTGGCTCCCGCTGCTTGTGCTCGCATGCTGTCTCTCTGACAAATAAATGAATAAAATCTTCTAAAAATTGAATTAATTAATTATTTCTAGGTAAATATATGATGATAAAGGACATTGTGCTTTGACTTTTCCATGCCCTATCAGAAGTATTGATCGGTAGACTGAGGGTCAGGTTGTATTTTTATGCCCCTTTTACGGATGACAGTACTCAGAGAGGTTAAGTGGCTTGTGCAAGGTTTCCCGGTATGCTGGAGCTGAGATTCAGATCCCAGGTCTGTTCGTCTCTACTGCGACTTGTCATTTCCTGTGTTTTAATTAGTGTGTTCAAGCTAGCTAATAATTCACCAGTTCACATGGGCTATTATTTTACAATGAAGCTGACTGAAGTGTTTTTTCTGTAAACCTTTTTCTCATGTGGCAATGGCTTTTCTAGCCTTTCTGCTAGGCAGAGATGGAGAGAGTTAATACCTTGAGGAGCACGAATTTGGTCATAAAATAAGGGCCTGCTTTCTGACAAGGCATTATGAAGGTGTTGCATTGATATGAGTACTGTCCTGAGTTGAGAGTTCTTTAAAGATCAGAGAACCTTAGAGGGGCAACCCACTCAGGAAACAAACATACAGCTCCAACAAGCAGAGTGTTCACACTGACTTCATATCCTGATTCCTTCTTATTTTCTTCCTCCTCACCCTTCTTGTTCCTCCACCTGAATACTGCCACCCCACTCAACACGCAGGTGCATGGGAGAGAGCTGCCACCCCCCAGAAGAAGGTGGGGGGGGGAGTTTGGAGGAAGTACTCCTTCATCTGTTTGAGAATCTATCACCCATCCCTTGGTCCCAGCCTCCTACAACTTCACACTGTTTTTTCTAAATCCAGAGGCTCACATCCCATCTGTTTATCCTCTGACCCTCAACCCACTTTTCCAAGGCAAAGCCTCACTCACCTAGACATTTGGAGATTTCAGACCAAAGAAAGGACCCTCAGGTGTGAATAGGGATTCAGTCCTTTGGCTAACCCCAGGAAAACAAGTACCCCATAAATTAAAAAACATTTAAGAGGCACTTTGAGCATAGTTTCAATGAAATAGTCTTACAGAAAAACAGAAGCTATTTTGTAAATGATGCTGCCTTTTTGTTTCTGTAAATTTCCCTGCGGTAGGCAGATTTGTTCAGATCATTCCATGGACTTATGGCCTGAACTAAGTTTTGTGTTTGTTTTGTATTTTGGTTTTTGTGGGCTTTTTTTGTTGTTTTGTTTTATTTTGTTTTTAGGCTGTAGCATTTGAATATTTCTAGTCTTCTCTGGAGAATTTTGAAAGGAGGAGCATATTGAACTTGGTGGAGACTGGTCCTTGTGATCTCTTTCTCAAATCTGTATCTGTTCTCCCATCAGCAACGCAAGGGAAAGCTTGGAGGGATGAAGGAAATCACAGGGAGGCTGCCCAGCATGCAAAGCGAGCTCTTGCCCACTCAGGAACAATGGTGGGGGCGGGAGAGGCCAGAGAACGTGCACTGGGGACTTGAGACAAACTGGTCCCCACATCATTCCTTTATCTGAGCCACGTGCTCCTTGTCCCAAGTGTGTGCGTTGAGAATGTACACACAGGAGGGTGAAGAGGTATGAAATGAAGGGCTGAATGCCTACTTGTTGGCCAGTCTAGGCAACCCTGGGGGAGTGGGGCAAAGCAGCAAAAAGAAGAAGCTTTCCCTGCATTGAAAAGGCCTCTCAGCTCATAAAGACATTAGCAATTAGATTGGAAAATTAGAAATAAGCTACAGAAATATTCAGATAAAAAGGTGCAAAAGGTGGGAGAGAAAGGGGAGGGGAAACCTAGTCATTCTCACTGCTCATTTTCGTTGAGACATCCTCCAGAAATAGCCACTCAGGAACTTGGAGTCCATGGTTTCCTTTTAGGTTGGGACTGTTTGCTTCAGATGGAAGAGTCGCTGTATTTCCACTGTGTTCTGTCTGCGGCCAGTCCTAAAGAGAGGGTCCAGCCTAGCAAACAGCATGATCCATTTCTAGTTGAAGAACAACTAGATCTAGTTAATTAAATATAAATATACAGGACTCTTTGAAGGTCAGGCTTGGGGGGAAATAATTCTTTCTCAAGCAATCTTCAAAGATTATCAAGCCAGTGTTTAATATTAGTTACTGTTATTGGGAGTTTATTTTTTTAATTTCTTTTTTATTTTATTTTTCAAGATTTCCTTTATTTATTTATTTGTAAGAGACTGAGAGCATGAGTAGTGGGAGGGGAACAAGCATAGGGAAAAGCAGGCTCCCTGCTAAACAGGGAGCCTGCTTAGGAGCTCAATCCCAGGACCCTGGGATCATGACCTGAGCTGAAGGCAGATGCTTGAACGACTGAACCAGCCGAGCGCCCCTATTATCAGTACTTTATTATTAATACATCTCTAACAGCGCAAGGACACTTTGGGGGTGTCATTTTACAGAGAAGTACACTGCGGTTCAGAGGATATGAGTAGATTGCGTAGAGTCACAACAGCTAATTAGTCAAAGAACATTAACTTGAATCAGATTTTGTGTAGCTCCAAAAATCTATGTTCTGATCTACACAGAGTTAGGGAAGAACTTACCGTCAGATAGAGTGCTCGGTGGTGGAGTCATGGACCTCAGACTCGCAGCTTGACCCCTGTGGACCTCTGGGTCACTTATGTAACCTCTGTGAACCTTGGTTTTCCCATCTGTAAAATGGAGGTAACAGTACCAACTCACAAGGTTATTGTAAGGAGCCTGTGACATGGCCTGTAATGGCTTTGCCAGCTGTAGGTACAATAAACTTGAGTTTCCTTCGGTCTCACAACTATTTTCTCATTGTTAATCAAAGGCGTACTATGGCCCAGTTTGAGGTAAACCCGGTTCTCTGTTGTTAGCCTGTAGTTTACAATGAATGCTTAACGAGCTTGTGGACTTGGGCAAGTTAATAGTTTCTGTTAAACTTCTGATGCTTGTCTCTGAAATGGGGAGAAGGAAAGTGCTTTCTTCCTGGTGTTATCATGGGGATTTAATGTATTCCGCAAATATTTGTTGAACACTTACTAATCAGCACTGTCCTCCACTCCAGTGGACACAGCCCCTGTTCTCATTTAGTAAGCAGGGGGAGGGGTCACCGCAGTATAGGTATAAGAAGTGAAAACCAAACGTAAAGTAAAATGATAAATTCAAGAAGCACACAGAGGAAAAGGTGGATGTGCTGTTTCTCTGAAGATACGGTTTTCTGGTAAAGTGACATTTAGCCAGGGCCCAAATGATACAGGGAAGGAAGCCCGTGGATTTTTGCAAGAAGCACATGCCAGACCAAGGGGGCAGGCAGCTCCCAGGCTCCGATGGCAAGGGAGCCTGCATGTGACACATTTGAGGAGCAGCAGGAGGCTGCTGTGACTGGAAAGGAATGAGCAAAGGGCTGGTGGCAGGTGATCAGAGAGATAGCTGCTGGAGCAGGGAGAGTGTGTGGGGCTTGTCAGCCTTAGTGAAGACTCGGAATTTGACTTGCTGTAAAACACCTGGAGTTTCCAGCAAAATAGTGTCATTGGACACGGGTTTTAGACAGCACTCTTACTTCTGGAAGAAATAGAAAGGTGCAAGGCTTCGAGGAAGCAAGATCAGTTTAGAGGCTATGGTAAGAGATAGTAGTGGCTTAGACTAGCATGGTGTGACAGGAGAGAGGGTGAATAGTGGCTGGGAGTCCCTGGGGAGTAGGTGCTGATAGACGAGGTCTGCAGACGAAACCCTGGAGCTCGCCAGGGTTTAGAGGGGGGGATGTGCAGAGGAGACAGAAAAGAAGTAGCCAGTGAGGAACAAGGAGAACCCGGAAGATGGGATTAAATGGAATTAAGACAGAGCACATAACCTTATGCCAAGCACTATAGCAAGCAGTTTGTAAGTGTTAGATATTGTATTTCTTGGATTGCAGATGAGGCAGTTATAACAACAGACTCTGAAACAGGGTTAACAAGACAGAAATTTGTCTCTTATTTTCAGTCCGCGTAGGTGGCTCAGGGCTAATGTGGAGCTCAGTGGCATCAGGGATCCAGGCTTTTTCTGACCCACTCTTAAGAAATGTCTTATCCCTAGGGCACCTGGCTCAGTCGTTAGGCATCTGCCTTCGGCTCAGATCATGAACCCAGAGACCCAGGATCGAGCCCCACATCAGGCTCCCTGCTCGGCGGGAAACCTGCTTCTCCCTCTCTCAGCCCCCCCACTTGTGTTCCCTTTCCAGCTGTGTTTCTCTCTGTCAAATAAATAAAATCTTAAATATAAATAAATAAAAATAAAATAGTCCTATAACCATTACTCAGATCAGTACGAGCGCCCTAGAAATGCTCTTTGTGTCCTCTTCCTGTCACTGTCCATCCGTCCAAAGTCGACAATTCTGACGTTCAAAACCATAGGTTAATTGTGTTTGCATTTTAACATCCTTCCTAAATGTATGATTCCATTTAGGTGGAATGAGCTCTTTGGATACTGGTTTATTTTGCTTAGCATTATAATTGTGAGGTTTATCCACATGATTCATTTTCATTGCTGTGTAGTAATCTATTATGTGATGATACCATGATTTATTTATCTACTCTACTGTTAAGCATTTTAGTAGTTACTTGCTTTTGGCTAATAGTGGCATGGATATTCCAGCATATGTCTTTGGGTAAAAACATATATACTTTTGGGGGGAGGTACTTGGGAATTTATATATCCTAGGTATATATATCTGCTTAGATTTAGTAGACACTGAAGACAGATTTTCCAAAGGGTTGTACCAGCTGATACTGTGAGCAGATATATGAGGATTTGGGTTGTACCATAACCTTGGCAAGATTTGATATTATCTGTCAACTTTTTCTTTATCCTTCCAATGTGTTGAACCGTGGCAGCCATTGCTTCCATGGGTCAAGCTTCATGCTTTAAGCAGAACTTCTTTTTCTTTTGCACCACTGGGAGATAGAAAACTTTGTATATTCTTTCTCAGTCTTCAGATTGAAAGACTCATTTGGCTTTTAAAATTTTATTCAACAAACATTCAGGTAGGAGGCATTTTGGAGTTTGGAAAGGTAGCTAGCCCACAGTGACTGCCATCCAGAGACCGTGTGGGTTTCTGAATCAGGACAAATGCTACTGAGCTGGAGAAAAGGAACAGGGAGCCTCACACCAACATTTCTTCTGACCTCCCAGGCTAATAGTAAGCCTCAGATACCTCCTTTCTTCTTGTCAAGAAAATTCTTCCTTTGGAGCATTTTTTCTTACACAAATGACCCTTGTAGCCTTATTTAACCTTTTCTTCCCTATTAACTGCTGTTGATTTGAGCAAGACCCATTTGCCTTTGCCATTTAGTTCAATTGTTAAGAAGAATGAGAATTTCCTGTTATTTACTTATGGTTGCTGAATTGTTTTTTAAAATTTTACAAGAAATTTCTTCTATGTATCTGAATTGTGTCTCCGTAAATCTTGCAGACCTCATACTATGTATTTTAACAGATTTCTCAAAAATACCACTATTGCACCTTTCTAGAAATTTGGAACCATCCGGGCAGATTTGATTGAGCAGATGAGATTCAAACAGAGACTGAAGGTGATCCAGACACTGGAGGACACCACAAAACGGAATGTGGTAAGTCCTTTGAAAAATAGCAAGTGGTCTTCTCTCTATATAAATTCCTGCTGGACAGACTAAGGTAATTTAAAAGAAGAAAATCAGGAACTTTTCCAATATAATATCTTTGAGATTGTGAAAATCATTGTGTCTACCTTTTACAGGTCCGAACAATTGTGACAGAAACTTCCTTTACCATTGATGAGCTAGAGGAACTCTACGCTCTTTTCAAGGTGAGGTTCAAAGCAAATCCATGTACATTCAGGGGAATGAAAGAGTTCACTTTAATGATTCAATTAGTTCTAGATTGTTCTGTTAAATTGATAAAGGACAGCATGAGGATCAAGATGCATAAATATGTAGATCTGAGAGTATAAAAACAGAATGTTTAGTATGAGAAATAAGCATATTCTTATAACTCATTTAAGCCAATGTTTTGGCTCTGTTCAATGCATATAATATTTTAGCTGTTTCCTTGGACTTGACAAAAAAGGGTATTACTTTATAATACTCATTGGAATGATGGCAACGGAGTTTAAATGCTATCCAAAATTACTGTAAATGGTAAATTTTTTTAATATTAAGCTGTATTAAAACACCGTTAGGGCTTTCCTATATTAAGCTATGTTAAAGCACACTGAAAAAGAAATATGTAGCTAGAGTAAGAATAAAGGTATTCAGCTGTCTAAGGAGAAGCCTGATTGGTTAAATTTCTGTGGCTTTCATTCCGTAATTCAGCCCATACCAATCTTAGTCCTGAATGACAAAACATTTTCTTAGTAAATAAAGCAAAGTGGATTTTTTTTCTTCTAGAAAAAAATACTTTTGTCTTAACTATCATAATCAACCTCATAAGGAAAAATGTGGCAATGAGTAGGAGAAAACTTTTAAAAGCTGTCTTTTATGTGATGCCAATTTTATCCTGATTTCTAACTGGGGAGCTTCTTTTTTATAGTGCCTTTTACTGCCAGAGCTATACATGACTATTTGGAGAACTGCAAAGATAGTAGGAAGCATGAAAGAACAAACAAGAATCTGGATTGAATACTAGCAGATCTTAGAATTGGACGATGTGATAGCTGGGAATGTTTTTGCTAATATTCCTGCTTGCTTGGTAACTGCTGACGAGCACCACTACTTCGTTTTTTTATTATTCTTTTTAAGATTTTATTTATTTAGGGGCGCCTGGGTGGCTCAGTTGGTTGGGCAACTGCCTTCGGCTCAGGTCATGATCCCGGAGACCCGGGATCGAGTCCCACATCGGGCTCCCTGCTCGGCGGGAAACCTTCTCCCTCTCTCACTCCCCCTGCTTGTGTTCCCTCTCTGGCTATGTTTCTCTCTGTCAAATAAATAAAATCTTAAAAAAAAAAATTTATGTATTTATTTGTCAGAGAGAGAGAGCACAGCAGGGGAAGGTGCAGAGGGAGAAGCAGGCTCCCTGCTGAGTAGGGAGCCCGATGCAGGACTCAATTCCGGGACCCTGGGATCATCACCTGAGCCGAAGGCAGATGCTTAACGGACCGAGCTACCCAGGTGCCCCGCCACTATTTAATTTCTTCTTGTTTCACTGGTGCCTACTCTAGTGTCTCTGCCTGACAGGTGCTCTGAATATGTGTGTTACTCATCTAGTATAATCTCTGCATGTTTCTGATGTGGGTGCAAAGAGATTGAGGTTTCATAACTGGTCAATGATGCCCTTCATGCAGCCGGCAGCGTGACTGGCAGAGTGGACCCCACGCTCTCCCCCACCAGCCTCCATTTTGGGCTCTTGATGGTGAATCTTAATAGTGTGCCAGCCCACTCGTATCTTATTCATATACCCTAACTAACCTCCCAGTGCAGCTGGTTATCCCTAAGAAAGGATCCCTCTTGGGGAAAAAATACAATGAGCCAACCTGGATCAAAACAAAAAAATACATGGATCCAATTAAGATCAGATTTTAAAGGTATGCTGAGGACCAGAAGAAATGTGCTTCAGGGGGTGATAAGCGGTAGAGCTGGGCTTTGGGGTAAGAAACACAAGTGGGAGTAGCAGCCGGAGGTAGCGAGACCAGGAACAGGTAACAGGAAGGACACTGACATTAGAAAGAGGAGGGTGCCTTTGGGGACTCCTCGGGAAGGAGGATGAGGCTGGTTGTGCACAGGTCCCAGCTGCAGAGATTGCTGAAGGCATGACTTCTGACCTGTGCTCTCCTGTGCTCCCTGGTCTGTGTACATCGGGTTCCAGGTGTGTCCTGTAGACCCTGAGGACACGTCTGAAGAAAACACGCTATTCTTAGACTCCAAAGCTCTGCCCAAAGGCTGTGTTGACAAACAGGAGCTCCCCAAATGTACCCAGCACCCAAGAAAGAATCTGAGATTCCATGTCGGGATTGGGAAGGAGCCTTAAGCGATACTGTCCTTGGGGCGCCTGGATGGCTCAATCGTTAAGCGTCTGCCCTGGTCTCAGGTCATGATTCCGGCCCAGGATCGAGTCCCCACATCAGGCTTCCTTCTCAGCGGGAAGCCTGCTTCTCCCTCTCTCACTCCCCCTGCGTGTGTTCCTTCTCTTGCTGTGTTTCTCTCTGTCAAATAAATAAATAAAATGATTAAAAAAAAATAGAGAGAGATACTGTGGAACCCAAGATAAGAACTTGAGTTATGAACTCTCTTTTGAGTCTTTGTAATACTTTAACTGGCTTTAAATCACTTGAAGAAACATTTATTGAGGCATCAGTATGCGTCAGACCCTCTGCCAGTCTCTTTAGTCCTTTAAAAAGCTGGTTTCGGGGTGCGGGGGGTGGCAGTCGGTCTGCAGACAGAAAGGAAAGATGCAGTCGTCTCCCAAGGGGCTTATAAACTATACCTGCAGCTGACATAACATTGTATGTCAGTTATACTCAAATTAAAAAATAATATAAAAAATAAAATGTTAAACTTGGAGGAAAAAGGTGGAAAGGCTGCCACCTTGAGGCACATTTGATGGAAAATGTAGTTCAAGGCCCCCTTCACCCTTGTTTATCTTGAATTCTGTGAGTCCTTTGGTCCTTTTTGGTTGTCTAGGTCCCTGGTCCCCACATGTTGGAGTCTGGGGGCTTACCAAGAACAGGCTCATGTTTTCCTGATGGTTGGGAGCACCATGAAAGTGCCTGAATGCACATTCAAGCCTGGTTCCAGAGTAACTTGAACACTTTCTTTAGGAGGAAATGCTCTGGGCAACCTTTATCCCTAGATCAGGTAGAGGACCTCTCCCAGGGGATCACCAACCTATCCCACCCACAGGGGACTGCCTGGCATCCTCTTCCAGCTCAGTCCTGTGGCCTCTCTGATCTCAGTCTCGCCTGCTTCCCTCACTCGGACAGCCCTCTGACCTCACCACTGCAGCCGGGAATGCAGTCCCAAATCCCGAAGTCCCCAGTGAACTCTGACCCGCTTCCTTCATTTTCCCCAGGCTGCCAGCCTGGCTTTGGCTCTGCTCCCTACCTCTCCCCCCTCCTGTCTTGCCTACTCCCACTCCTCTCTCTTTTAGTTCATCAGCTGTGATTCCCAGTAAACAATTGTGAAGAGACATTTGGACTTTGCTCCTTTCTAAGTGAGAGCAAAATTGAAGTACCACACACGACGACAGACTCCTCCCTTACACAAAAACGCAAGGGGAGGGCGCCTGGGTGGCTCAGTGGGTTAAAGCCTCTGCTTTCGGCTCAGGTCATGATCTCAGGGTCCTGGAATCGAGGCCCACATTGGGCTCTCTGCTCAGCAGGCAGCCTGCTTCCTCCTCTCTCTTCCTGTCTCTCTGCCTGCCTGTGATCTCTCTGTGTCAAATAAATAAATAAAATCTTAAAAAAAAAAAAAAAAAAAACGCAAGGGGAAAGATCTGTTTTAAAAGTGCTTTTCTTATGTTGCAATATGTATAGATTACTGTCGTGAAGTACTCAGACAGTACAATAGGGAATAAAGTAAAAAAAAAGTCTTCCTTTACTTGCTCCTCCCATCTCTCCCATCTACCATCCAGAGCTAACTGTAAATGTTGGGGGGAGGGGTGTCCTTCTGGGCTTTTCCGTTATGAGTTTTATCTTTGTGATCTTCCTAGAATGGGTACATATATCTACCAGAATCAATATGACTTCATGAATAAGAGGCTGCCTTGTTTCCAAGCACAGAAATAGGAAGCTTTTGGTTGCTTCCAGATCTCTATTCTCCTTACCATAGTGGTTCGTACTCATAATTTTTCTAGGGCTATTTTCAGATGTGTGAAATAAGACATGTTTGTAGCTTGAATACTGACTATGATATATATGTTACTTTAGTGACCAAGAGGCAGAGGGCTTATGAGACACTACACTAGGAATTCAGAAACCCCAGTACCATCATGCTTCTGCTCTTGAGTTTAACTGGTTGGGTGACCTTGTGAGAGCCACTCAGCCTCGGGGCTTCTCACGCTCACCTAGAAAACATGGTAGCCATATTAAATTACAGATCCTTTTCAGGTTAACATTCTGTTTAATTTTTTTAAATAGAAAATTTTATTTATTTTCGCAGGAATTGTTTTCTTAAATGCTTATGAGTGTGTGTGTGGAGGGGAAGAACAGAGGGGTAGGGGCAGGGATGTGGGGGGGGGGTCGCTTTACCCACTCCCAGGAATGGAACTGGACCTTTCACACCAGATGTGAGCTGCAGACGTGGTCCACGTGGAGTTGGTGGGGTGGGCAGGCAGCGATCTGTGTAGAACAAGGAGACAGCAAGGAGCCCTGAGACCAGAGCGCCGTCCCAGGAGACACGAACTGGTCAACAAGTTGATCGAAAAGTCTTTTTCCAAACATCAGGCAGGGCCTTTTCTTCCTGGTATTTGCTGTGAGATGCAACCCCAGTGATCCTCCTGTCCTTTCCTTTTTCAGGCGGAGCATCTCACCAGCTGCTACTGGGGCGGGAGCAGCCATGCCCTGGACCGGCACGACCCCAGCCTGCCTTACCTTGAACAGTATCGCATTGACTTCGAGCAGTTCAAGGGCATGTTTGCTCTCCTCTTTCCCTGGGCCTGTGGGACTCACTCGGAAGTGCTGGCCTCCCGCTTGTTTCAGTTACTGGATGAAAATGGAGACTCTCTGATAAACTTCCGAGAGTTTGTCTCTGGACTAAGTAAGCACGTGATGTTTTTGCGTGACTTTGGAGAGGATGGATGGGGCGGTACCACAGCCTGCCCTACCTCCAGAGATTGGGTTTAGAGGGCAGAGGCGCACATTTTAATGTTTGTGTACTGCTAGTGGGGTTTTTTGATCTTTTGATTTTTTGTATTATTTATTTGACAGAGTGCGCACAAGCAGGGGGAACAACAGGCAGAGGGAGAAGGAGAAGCAGGCTCCCTACTGAGTGAGGAGCCCGATGTGGGACTCGATCTCAGGACCATGGGATCATGACCTGAGCGGAAGGCAGATGCTTAACCCACTGAACCACCCAGACGCCCCTGCTGGTGACATTTGTTCTTAGTGAATAGGTATATACTGTATGAATAAATCATTGCCTTTTACATTAATGAGTTAGCATCCCTAGTTAGACTACATTATCAGAGAATTTGCAAGACAATAAAATGCCACTCACTGAAACCACAGACTATGGTAACTTTATAAGAGAAAAGGAAATATTTGGGTGGATTGTTTTTCTTTGACAAAAATTATATTTATATATATTATATATTTTATATATATGAAATATTTTATATTTCATAAAATTTTATAAAAACATTTCATGGGCGCCTGGGTGGCTCAGTGGGTTAAAGCCTCTGCCTTCGGCTCAGGTCATGATCTCAGGGTCCTGGGATCGAGGCCCCCATCGGGCTCTCTGCTTAGCAGGTCGCCTGCTTCCTCCTCTCTCGGCCTGCCTTTCTGCCTACTTGTGATCTCTCTCTCTGTCAAATAAATAAATAAAATCTTTAAAAAAAAAAAAAAAACATTTCATAATGTTTTCAATAAAGGGCTGAAGAAACCACAACAGCTCTGCAGTCTCAATGAGGGTCTTTTCTCTCCATTTTCCCCAGAGGAAGGACCGTCCATCATGAGCAAGAACGCCCACATCTCATAAGTTTCTGCCCATCGGCCTCACTCACCGCGATTCTGTGTTAGCAGGACTGCCCCATGTTCTTTTGAGCTCTTGTTCCATTTGTAATTGAGCAGACAAGCTATAGGATGGTAGAGCTTGGCCTACCAGAAAGGAGGTTGTGGTCATAGCAGGCTGCCAGAAGGAGAGAAGGAAAAAAGTTGATTCTAATCATGCCACTCTGTGACCATTGCCATGTACTTTTAAACGACCCTAGGAAAGATGAAGGGGTCAGGCACAGAGCCAACAATGATTCCAAAAAAGTGCTGTCTTTAAGAATAATGACTGAGAAGGCTTAGAGGCCAGAAGAAGCTGATGGTTTTTAAAAAGGCAAAAGGTATAGATGTGATGCTCTTAGGAAGGAAAAAATTATTTGTGTAAAGCACTCATGTGTATGCTTAAAGGGGGACATGGAAGAACTAGCTTTTTTTTTAAGATTTTATTTATTTGAGAGAGAGAGCATGAGCAAAGGGAGAGGGAGAAGCAGACTCTCCGCTGAGCAGGGAGCCTGACGTGGGGCTCGAACCCAGGACCCCAAGATCATGACCTGAGCCGAAGGCAGCTGCTTAACTCATCTTCTTAACAGCAGATGCTGTTTGGATGCTTTAGAATTTGTGCTTGATCACTAAACCCAAACAGTAGCCTTTTGAGGGAATGATAATGACAACTACCGTTTATCCAGCATTTACTCTTCTCTGGGCCCTTTCCCAGTGCTTTGTGTACATTTGATCTGCCTCAGGTGCACGACTACAAAGTTGGAGTTGGCACCTCAGCACCCTGGGGCCAGAGTTTATGCTGTCGCTGTAATGCGGTATCACCCACCACTTACTATTACCATCCCTATTTTCAGTTACAGAGATGAAAGCTCCAAAAGGTTAAATGACGAGATGGGATGATGGGACGTTAGTTTTTAGCAAGTCAATACTTAAACTCTCATTGAACTGAACAGCACAGTTAGTACCTGCTGGGCCCAGGATTCAATCCAGAGCTTGTCTGTCTTGATCCTCACCTCTCACTGCTCTGTGCTGAGGACAGCAAGCAGGATATTTTTTAGGGAAGGAGGAGTTATCAACTTTAAATTATACAAGTAACGCAAAAGTATCCTCCACTTTTTAAAAAAAGTGAAACAATGCAAACAGAGCTAAAGGCCCTTTGACCCTCTTCTAATCTTTTCTGCCCCAAGGTAACTACTTATTACCAGATTGGTAGCTATCAAAAGGAGATTTTTAAAGAAGTAGCTTTCAAGAAGGATAAGGAGGAGGAAAAAGAGACCAGTGGTGCATATAGAAACTGATAGAGACAAATATAAATATTTCATTTATGTAAGTTCAGTGACTCTGGTAAGGAAAATACTCTTTAAAATCTTCAAGAAAGGAAAGCTGTCTGGGATAGTGAAAACACTGGGAAAGAGTATTTAGGCTTCTCAAAATGCAGTCAAGTTCTTGTGCAAAGTAAGTGAGCCTCGCCCTGATATGAGAGAATGCTCAGAACTGTTGCTAGTTACGTGGGTCAGTTACTACTTACGGAGACAGACGGAAAAGAGAAATTCTGTTCAGGCTTTAAACACTAAAAAATCAATTCTGGAAAAAGATGAATCAGTAATTTTAATGTCAGTTCCCAGAAAGTTCCCTCTAGAAATTCATGAACAGATGGTCTACATGGAATTAGAACTGAAGGATTACTATCAGAAGCCACAAATGAGCTGCATCTCCTTTTCCAGTTGTGTTGTTGGAAGGCAATCTCTAAATATGTCACAGATGTCATGATATAGCTGATCATCTGACAGACAACTCACTATAAACCGAAAAAGCAAGGGGCGGGCGCCTGGGTGGCTCAGTCTTTAAGTGTCTGCCTTTGTCTCAGGTCAGGATCCCAAGGTCCTGGGATTGAGCCCTGCTTGGTTCTCTGCTCAGTGGGGAGTCTGCTTCTCCCTCTCCCACTCCCCTTGCTTGTGTTCCCTCTCTCGCTGTATCTCTCTCTGTCAATCAAATAAATAAAATCTTCAATTTTTTTTTAATGTAAGT